>CANQKQ010000031.1:0-48777 GCA_947623515.1 Neoascia interrupta
CGGCACTCTCAAATGGTTACCTCAGTTTAAAAATTCTGAGGGCCAAGTCGCAAGGTGGATCGAGCGATTTGCAGGCTTATGACTTTAAGATACAACACCGCAAAGGAATGCACCGCAACGCGGACGCATTAACCCGGAGGCCATGTGAGCCCAATTGTAAGCATTGCGAGCGACAAGAGGAAAACGACGAATGTTTTTCTGCCCAGAGAATAAAAGCTGAACCTACAGAGTACTGAGGAACATCGTAATGCGCAACAGGAGGATCCTGACATCGAACCAATCCTTGCATGGGAGGAATCGATGGAAAAGCCGAATGCAAAAGATATCTCTGACAGAAATCCCACCTTAAAGACAAACTGGGCGCAGTGGGACTCTCTCCATGTACAAGATGGTGTTCTGCGGAGAAAATGGGAAATGCCGGATGGAAAGCCCTTTAAGATGCAGCTTGTGGTTACACGGTCGAAAGTCCAGGAGATTCTACGGGAAATGCAGTATGGAGTGTCTGGTGTGCACTTGCGAATCAACAAAACCCTGGAAAAGGTACGGGAACGTTTTTATTGGCTGAGTGCAAGAAACGACGTTGAAAAGTGATGTCGGCAGTGTACTACTTGTGCTGCTAGTAAGGGACCTAAAGTCGAAATAAGAGGTAAAATGCACCAGTACAACGTTGGTTCCCCCTTCAAAAGAATAGCCGTTGGCATCGTAGGTCCATTTCCGGAAACTGAAAGCGGCAGTCGTTACATCCTTGTAATTGCCGATTACTTCAGCAAGTGGCCCGAGGCATTTGCGATCCAAATCAAGAAGCGAAAACCGCGGTCAACCTGGGTGTGCAGGTTCGAAGTAGAGCTGTGTCAATCGTGATTGATTCGATTCTTTGGACCCGATCCTTTGAAAGTATTGGTGATTGCTATCCCGGTTGGGCAAAGCAATCGTTCCCAATATCAATCCTTTTCCCCGTTCAAACGAATGAAAAAGCAAAACCAATCGTTCCCAATATCATTCCTTTTTTCTTTTAAATGAACGAAACGAATGAAATCAGCACGAACCAATCATTTTTTGGAAAAAGCGCTGCCTCTTCGATGACCGTAGCAAAACTGCTACGAGATTTCCAAAAAGGTATATTTGCCACACTCTGGGTCTGGCTGTTGTGTTGCCAATCCAATCTGGATTGAACGGAGGAACGGTGGTTGACTTTGGATCGATGACTGAAAAAAGAACGAAATCGGTCGGAACGATGATGATTGAAAATGGAACGAATGAATGATTGACTGAAAAGATCCGGTCCTTTTCCAAATCAATGCTGGATCGATTCGATCCGGGAAAATTAACGATTGACACACTTCTAGTTCGGAGTGCCGATGGAATTCATTGCGATCAAGGAAGAAACTTCGAGTCAAAGATATTCCAGAACGTGTGCGCATCAATTGGACTTCAAGAGACACGGACCACACCCCTTCACCTGCAATTAGATGGAATAGATGGAACGTTTTGATAGGACCCTGAAAGAACATGTTTCTAAAGTCGTGGACGAGAATCAACGGGATTGTGACCGGCGAATATCTTTATTCCTCATGGCCTACCGAAACGCTTTTCATAGTACAACAGGGATACACTCCATCTGAAGTTTCATTTTGTCGGACTGCCGGCTACCCAGGAGCTCAAATTCGGATGTCCCATTGAAGCCCCAACATGCGAAGAGGACTACGTATTGGACCTTAGCGAAAGGATTAATGACATACACCAGAGAACTAGAAGTAATATAAAAGTTGCAAGCGACCGCATGAAGACCATATACGATGCGCAAGCAACAGCACCCGAGTTTAACGAGGGTGATCTGGTATGGCTCTACAACCCACATCGTAAAAAGTGAAGATCGCCAAAGCTGCAGCAGGAATGGGAAAGTCCTTACCAAGTTGTAACGCTAATTAATGATGTCGTCTTCCGAATCCAACGAGGGCCAAGAGCGAAAATGAAATTTATCCATGTTGATCGCCTACATCGCTACTACGGAAGCAACGATGACGTCCTTGTTCGGGACAAACAAAACTAAGAGGGGACAATGTTATTTTGTGACAAGAAATAAAAGACACGCAGGAATCACTGAATGCACCCATCGATTCATTTTACGAACACACCCAACGGTCATTCCAGTCAGCTGACAGCAAACTGATATTCGAAGTTCGAATTTTGATACAGAAAATTTCACTTCCATCGAATTCAACGGGAGAGTACCAATGCACTAAAAGGGAGAACGTACTAAAAGGTGTTTAATTTGCATAAATACACGGGTGACCGGCTCGTACAGGTGTGATATTTTAAACGTTGACTTGTGAGTATCGTTACTAAGTAAAAAGTGATTGAATTGAAATAATGTGTTGAATAATGTGTTAAATTTGAATTAAATATGATTTGAATTTAAATTAAGTTTTTTTTGATAAATAAAGTTTTTCATTGTGTGATTACAAAAGTGAAATTGAGTTTTCTTTCGACGAACCCCAGGTAAAAACAGTACAAAATTTAAAACTAAAAATTTTGGCTAATTTCTAATACGTGTGATTTTTTTTTCCGATAATTGATAATAACACCGGAGGTAGGGGGGAGACACACGTTTTCCATGCATTTTTGCGATTTTTTCAAAAATGCGTCAAAATGGCAATATAACATTTTGTTTTTTTTTTCTTTTCATTAACTTTAATTTGTATGATACGACTGTTCAATATTGTTTTTGTACACTAAGCGGTTCAAAAGTTATGGCGTAAGAAACACTTTTAAAAACGTCATCCATTTTCAACTCTTCATTTTCCAAAACCTTTCATTATTTTCAAAAAATTTTTAAAATTTGATTTGAGGATTTGAGGATTTTTTTGTTAAAGTTAATTACTAAAATTAAATTTTGTTTTTCTAGTTCCTGCCTGCTTAACTTCTTAAAAAAAGGAAAGTTATTAAATCCATTTTTCCGAAAAACTTCAAACTGTAATTAAACCGTTATTTGTTCTTGAAAAAATTCCCCTCGTGGGGTTCTCTGACTATTCCCGAAGCTAAGAAGCACGGAAAATTTTATCTTTTTCTTATCGTTCAGAAGTTATAATGTAATTGAACGGACAGACAACGTAGTGATAACATAAGAGGTCCTTTTTCCATTTTTGGACGGGCCGAAATTTTTATTCGTATCACGATTAAAATCGTTATACTTAATTGATTGATACTTTAAACAATAATTGTTTTATTTTTCGTTTCAGTTTGCAAAAAAGTTGGTAGTCTTGTTGTGACAGACATTTACGTACCCGATATTATTGACTTCCGCGACAACGTCACTCTATCCTGCAGCTATGATATGGGCGGCCACACCCTTAACTCAGTCAAATGGTACAAAGACGAGTTGGAGTTTTTTCGGTGAGTTTTTTTTTCCATACATATTTATAATAAATGTCTAAAGGTATACAAGCAAAAAAGCAGCTTCTATTAAATTGCAACCATGTTTCCATAGTATAAAACTTTATTAAAGCCAAGATTTTGGAGCAACAATTTATCGAACCGTAAGAGTTTTCGAAGAACATAAAATTTAAGTTAAACAACAATTAGACAATAAGAGTGATTGCACATAGCGTCAGGCAGCACTAAATGTTCAAATAAAATTTCTTTAGAATTATGTCTGAGTCCAATGGTAATCTGGTACCTACCAGTACCCATATAGTCCTTTTTGAACGCCCAGGTCATACCTTGCTATTAAAGCAAACAAAATCAAAATCAACAGCAAAGCCGACTCGCATTACATATTTATAAGAAGATTTGCCCACACACAGTTACATCAGGTCCAAAACACCGAGAACCCACTTTAACGAAATGTATCTCAAGTCAAGTCCAGCTCCCACCACCACCCCCGTTTTGCCCAAAAACAGTCGAGGGGAAAAAGCTATACAAGAGAATTCTTGTAATTACCAACGCAACCATCAGCACACCACCAAAAAGGAATCAAATGGAATTGGCCGCAAATGACAGACAGCAAGGAATGAACGTCAAACGAAGAAGTAAATCCAATATATAGTGGTTTAGAAAGGCCAGGACGAAGGCGAAGGATAATCTCGAATCGTTTAAACGCTTTATTGTTGAGATTCCAATGAATTTTATTGGCTCAACACATTAACGCCCGAAATGCGAACATTAATTTCCTTCTGTCAGGATCTCGTGTCAGTCGTGTTGTAATAATTTTTATGTATAGGAGGGGTGCGAGCTACATGACCGTATAAACCGTTGGCACATCCTTAAAGTGACTTTAATCGAACATTATATTAACAGGGAGAAAAATTCTATAAATATTTATAATTTATTATGAAGTGTTTGGGATATTTTTCTGTGTTGGTGTATTGAGAATTGGAAGCGGTCAGACGGAGGATTATATATATTGACATTCAATTGTGGTAAAACACGTTTCCTTTTGGCTGTCATATTGTGGGCGACTTTAAAGGACATAAATTACTTGAACACGCTCCAATACTCACATTTATTTGGTTTTCAAAAGAAAATTTAAAGCCCTATTTGATTTATACGTTGTCTCCACTGGGGTTTAGTCAACAAATTATGTTTTTTTTTTCTTTCAAGTCTGTCTTTCTATGGGGAGTATAGAGAAGGGTTGTAAGCAGTCTTGGTATAGGTGGGCGCAGAGATGAAGTGCCACGTGTAGTCGATGTTATTTTTAGGCATTTGATTTTTTTATGAAGTCAATTGTTTGAAAAGTAACTCAAAAGTAATACAAAGGGTTTGCGATAGACGCTTGATGAAGGTTTATACTTTTTGTGGCTCTACTGCGACTGATTTATGTTCTCCTTAACAAATATTTACACAGAACAGCTCAAGGGAGACAAAGATTTAAGTTTTAAAACCATATTTGCTGTGATATGGTCGGGTCCTTCAGTTCGCCTGCGAGATCGGCGATGGAGTCTAGTCTTGAGGTTTTGTAGCCCGTCTTAGAAGCCGATTTTAATCTATTGGGAAAAGTTTTCTTTGGCTTCACTAGAGAGGGCTGACGCTTAACAGCTCAAAACTGAGCATGCTTAGCATTTGGGGGACATGCTTAGCTTATAGCTTAGAGATAGCGCATTAATTTGAAGCTTGTAAGTCAATTTCCGGCACATTATGTAGGTACAAAACCTGAACCAAAATGCGTTTCGTTGCCTTGTTTGGCCGTATTGCACTGGGTGGTGAAATATTATAAAACTAAGTCATATTGGCGTGCCAGTGCCAAAGTTTTTATAAAGTAAAGTAGAATACAATAGCGTTCGAAACGCGACGTATGCGCCTTCTGTTTGACATGGCCTTCCAGGAACTTCAACTTATAAAACTTTTTTTCTCATAAATCGGTCAAAATTGTTTTCTAACAACAAATTCAACAATTACTAATTGAAAAGAATAATTAAACCAAATCTTTTTTTCTTTTGTTTCAGGTACTCACCAATGATGCATCCTGTTTATCTAAAGTTCCCAGTCGATGGAATTCAAGTATCAGATGGCAGCAATATCTGTAATGAAACCACATGTCGAGTTGATTTAAGTTTGCTTGGTAAAAAATCATCCGGTGTCTACCGATGTGAGGTATCTGGCGATGCACCGCATTTCAAGTTAACTACAAAAGCTGCAAATATGACCGTTGCAGGTAAAGCTGTTGTTTAACTCTATGATTATTGCATTGTGAAAGCCCGACCCAGTTTTAATTGAAGTCAGTTCATTTCTATAATTATGGCAATACATGTGTACTTTTACATGCTTTGAGGCAGCCTTTTGTTATGAAATGCAGATCAAAATGAGTACACGCATAGGAATACCTACACCGTTCAAAGGTTTTGTTTTTTGTATTATGGAGTGTTTCAACAATTATACTTGATTTAAGCTCGAATAGTTGTTTTTGTTAAGGGGTGAGGTTTTAAAGTGGCGGTTAAAGGTCTTTCTGCCCCAATTATACCGCCTTTTTCAACCTACCCAGGTTATATTAAGTTTGATGTATAGTTTGTAACGCAGTGAAATAATCACCGAAGACCACGAGACCTTGAGAGATATTGACATAACATTGAACATGACCCCTTGTTGAGGGATTTCAACTTAAAATTACTGTTTTTTATACCCCATCTCACAGGATATGAGGTATATTAAGTTTGTAACATAGTTTGTAACACGGTGAAATAATAATGGTAGACCCCAAGACCTTAAAAGCATATGATCGCGACCGAATTGTGAATCGAATAAGCCATGTCCGTCCGTCCGTCTGTATGTCACATGTTTTTAGGCCTTACATTTCGAGTTAGGGTGTTTAAGCTCCACGTCATGCCGTACAAGTATAAACAGCAGTACAAGTATAAACATTTTTCAAATCCACTCAAAGACACGCCCACAATTGGTCTAAATTTGCAACTACCTCCAGAGCTTGCAAAACAGTAAAAAGCTGAAATTTTACATTTAGCATCTTCTAATAAAGATGGGGGGGGGGGTGTCGTGGCGTAGTGGCTAGTGTGTGTGCTTTCTACGCCGGAGGTCTGGGTTCGAATCGTGCCATCGTCACCTGAAAAAAAAAGACTTGTTCTTTTTCACAGTCCCCACCTCCGCGAGGGTATGACAAGCCCTCCGAGAGTATTAATTGTCTTGAAAAACTTCTCAAAGTGCCGTTCGGATTCGGCAAAAAATTGTAGGTCCCTTTGTATGTAAAGAAATTAACACACCAGCATACATTGTTGAGAAGTTGGCCCTGGTTCACTTCGAGCTGTTGCGCCACTCTATTTATTTATTTTTATTTTCTAATAAATGTTAGACGCAAAAAAAAGAAATTTAATTGGTAACCTCCTACACCCGTGGCATCTATTTTATAGGTAAATATTCAAATGCGTTTTACTCAATATTTTTGCTCCAAATAAAAAAAAATCCTGAGTATTTTATGTAGGAAATACTTAGTTCTTCATTTCGTTCATACAAGACTTTGGTCCACGCCCACATTTGGAGGCAGAATTAAAGAAAACCCTTAAATTTTGCAGAAAATAAAATTTCGACTTGCCTTAAGCCTAATTTAGCAAAGCAAAAAACAAACAAATTAGCAGGTGAGGTAAACGAGATTCATTCCAGAATTCGTTCATACAAAGTTCTCAGGCAGCCCCCCTTAAAAAGCTCGATTTTTCAAAAATATTGAATTTGAACCAAAAAGTTTTTAAATTTTTCAATTTTTACGTACATTTAAGCGTAGGTTAGGTAGCTTGGAAATACCTGTTAACATTAATAGTTTTTAATAAGGGCGGTTGGACCAAGCCCCTTTTCGAAGTTTGCACTACTTATAAAATGTCAAAAAAAAAAAACAATAACATCAGCATTCTGCAGAGTGGGATCGGATGGGGTATTCAACGGTCCGTTTTACGGACTGTAACTTCGGCGTACACACTATTGCACTTACTCACTGGTTTTTAAAAGAGGTGGTCGAACACAAGGTGGGCGTGTCTGTGGGCAGATTCAAATAATTGTCCAACTTATCTTTACTCTCAACTACCCAATTTAAACTCATCATCATCATCATTTTCGAATGCCGCTTATCCTTTCAAAGGGTCGCGGAGCGAGGGTGGCTAAATCGTCCTTCCATCTTTCTCGATCCTCCGCCACCAACTCAAGAGACTCCGGCTCAATCCCCAGGCGGGACTCAGAGAGGTTCTTTACCTGATCCCACCACCTGTTTCTTGGCCTACCAGGCGGGCGACGCGCTCGCATCTCGGCTTACATAACCTGTCTAGGAAGGCTGTCGGGAGGCATACGAAAAACATATCCAAACCATCGAAGAATCGATCGTTCCACACGGAGAAGTAGCTGCTCAACATTAAGATTTCCACGAATACTGACGTTTCTTACTCTATCCCAGTAACACCAGCAACGCACCTTAGGAATCTCATTTCGGCAGCTTGTACCCGCGATCTATTCTCTCGGTCATTACCCAAATTTCATGACCATAGATGAGGGTCGGAACGAACACTGAATTAAAATCTGAGATCTTTGCTTTCACTCCAAGCTCAGCTTTCCTGATGACCGGCCGGCGCAGTTCCTTGACTATTGCTCCAGCTTGGCCAATTATACAGGACAACTCAGTATCACTCCTCCCATCTTTCGTGAAAAAGACCCCGAGATACTTAAACTTCTCCACCTGTTTTAATGGAACTCCATATATGTGCAGGGTACACTGCACAGGAGTTCGGGAAACAACCATCACTTCGGATTTGTTTACGTTTACTTTCATCCCAGCATCACCAGGATGTGCAGGGTACACTGCACAGGAGTTCGGGAAACAACCATCACTTCGGATTTGTTCACGTTTACTTTCATCCCAGCATCACCACAGACGGCTGCAAACCTATCCAGTGCTCGTTGAAGTTTCTCTTTGGATGATGCAAGGATGGCCAAATCATCTGCGGAAAGCAGATGGGTCATCTTGATGCCAGCCAATTCGAAACATTGCTTGCCAAGACTGCGCTTCACCATCCAGTCCATATATGCTATGAAAAGGAGCGGCGACAGAACACAGCCCTGACGAAGTCCAACGCGCACGTCAAAAGGACGAGATTTGACGCTATTTATCCGTACACAGCTTCTGCAGTTTCCATACAAAGAGTGGATGACTCTCAGAAACTCTCAGATGGCCCACTCAGCGCATAGTCCTGCAAAATTCTCCACAGTGTATCCCGAGGGACTCAGTCATACGCCTTTTCCAGTTCTACAAAACACACATAGACCGGTTTGGCATATTGCCAGGCCTTCTCAAGAATAACTTTCAGAATAAAGAGCTGGTCGGTTGTGCTTCTGCCAGGCCGAAAGCCGCACTGTTCTTCCCGTAACAAAGGCTCGATTACAGCTCTGGAACGCGTTTCCAACACTTTCGCGTATACTTTTCCCGGAAGACTCAAGAGAGATATACCCCTATAGTTCTCGCAATCTCTCCTATTCCCTTTTTTGAAAATGGGCACTATAACTCTCGTTTGCCAATCGCTAGGTGTTAGCCATTTAACACCCTCTTCACCCATTGCCTTGAGCACTTCTGGCCGGATTTCATCAACTCCAGCAGACTTGCCAGCTTTTAGGAATTTAAACGCTTTAGTGACTTCGTCTTCTGTGGGACTTTTCTCCGGCCTTATCTCGTCAGCAGTGGGAATGCCATAAATTTAAACTCAGCCAAACAAAATCCTTAAGGCCTCGCTTGGAAAGCAAACTGTTATAAGTCGTAATTCACAAATATTCAAAATAGGAAAAATTAAGCGATCTTTGATTTTGCTCCAAAACTAAAAAAATTCTCAAAAACGTTTCTCGCGATTGCGATCAATTTTAGTTTAAGTGCAAAAAGTGTAAAAAAATCTTCCGAAAGTTTTAAAAATCTTTCAAAAATATGGTTTCTTACTAATTTTATCTGAATAGTTTAAAAACCAACCAAAATAAAATTGCATTTTAACCATTGTCTTAAATTTCTGTGTTCAGAACTCAGAAAAAACTCTCGCAAACTGGAAACTAGGGAATACTCAAAAACTGGCCACCAATTTTTGATTGTCGTCAAGGTGATATCAAAAAAGTTTGCACTAGCATTGACCACGCCCACTTTTTGATTGGTTTTATCTTAAAATAACGTTGTTTTTTTTTTTAAATAAATTAGACTTAAAAAAATGTATGTTTCTAAAAAACTGTTTTCAAAATTTTGTGTAAGCGTACCTACTGTTTTCGCCCATTTTTATAGGCGTGGCTATAAGAAAAATGATTTTTTTAGTTTAAAAACAGGATTATAACAACACTACGTGGCGTAGTGGTTAGTTTGTGTGCTTACTACACCGCGCCGGTGGTCTGGGTTCGAATCCTGCCATCGTCACCTGAAAAAAAAGACTTGTTCTTTTTCACGGTCCCCACTTCCGCAACGGTCCCCACGGTCCCCACTTCCGACAAGCCCTCCGAGAGTAACATTTGTCTTGAAAAGCTTCTCAAAGTGCCGTTCGCATTCGGCAAAAAATTGTAGGTCATCTTGAATGTGAAGGAATTTACACACACACAGCATACATTGTTGAGAAGTTGGTAGAAACAAAAGAAGAACATTGTTTTGGTTCAGCTCGAGCTGTTGCGCCACTCTATTTATTTATAACAACAAAAAGCATGAAACCTTAGCATTAAGCATGCAACAGCTATAACTTTCACTCCTCCCCCTTTTCAGAGGCGTGGAGAAGCTTTTTATCCTAGGCAGGGTAGGGTAATATGCAAACCTTCGTAGCCGGACTGAAGATATGCAAACCTTCGTAGCCGGACATTATTATTAATTTTACGAGACATTAGGTACTTCTCTCGTTGTTTCTGTTTAGCTAAAAAAAATTATTTTATTATGGCTTGTTCGGCTGAAAGGTGCTGTGAAAGCAAGACTAACATCCCTCTTTTTTCTTGTTATGGTCCTTGCGGCAACTTATTTCATGCTAAATGCGTTGGCTCTACCACTGCATTTCTTGAGAAGGTAAATTCCTCCGACGTAGCCTTTTGGTACTGCCCTCCATGCAAAAGGATATCGCTCTCCCAGTTAGCTTTTAACATATCTTCCTTCAAGCAGGATATCACTAAGTTGTCTAATAACTTCAGTGATTTACTTCAGAGTTTTAATTGTGTAGTAAAAAACGTTGCCTCATTCTCTGAGTACAATTACTCGTGTGACGCTTCCACTTCGACAGATTTCGAGAATCATTCTTACCTTAGTTCTGTAGACAAATCGAACGCCTCGACTTCTACCGACTTTCAACCCTCAGATTTGTCTTCTGAAGTTTGCCCTGACCAAGGTACTTCGTCCATCCCAGGTCCGTCCGAAATTCACTTGTCTAGGACTAGTACTGCTGCTTTAGATGAGTCGTCTAACCATACCTTATCTCACCCTAAGCGTGTTAATCTGAGGCGTCGTAATAACAACAATAAAGAGATTGTTTCGTCTCACACTTCAACGATTGTTGTTCCTCAAACTACAATCGAACCGTCTAGTGGGCCTGCTGTTGAATCTGTCAACACCTTAGAATCTGTCCCCAGACCTAAAACTGTATTTATTTCAAGACTGAAACCCGAGACCACACCTGGTGACATTATTCATCACCTGATATCTCAAAAGGTCGTTGCTAATGTAAACTTGGTCAACTGTATGAAACTTAGCAAGCCTGATAGTTTCGTATCTTCATTCAAAATAGTTGTTCCTCCTTCTATCTTTGAGTTAATCTGTGATCATAGGCTTTGCCCGTCTAACACTCTAGTCAAAGAGTTTGCATACAGGCCCTCAAAATCTAAGCAACCAAATAATATTTCAAAAAACTAAATAGAAGACTATGTTTTTTTTTATCAAAATGTAAGATCCATCAGCAGCAAGCATAAAACAGATGATATTTTTAAAAATTCTATGGTTTTTCCGCATGATGTCATTATTTTGACTGAAACATGGCTTAATGCTAGCACTACTGATGCAGAACTCTTCACCAAAGAGTTTCTTGTATATAGAAGAGATCGTTATAAAGATGATCTCGAAGCGTTAGGCGGTGGAATTTTAATTGCTGTTCGGGATCATATCACCTCGGATAAAGTTAAATTTCCATTTACTGTTAATGCCGAAGTTGCATGTGTCAAACTTGACATTTTAGCCAAATTCGTATATGTTGTTAATGTGTACATTTCATTCGTATATGTTGTTAATTTCATGTTTCATTTCAGTGAATTCAATGCTCTCGCGGAGCGTTTGTATTACAACTATGTTTCTCAAATTGGTTCAGATTTTAAAACTAATCCCAGGGAATTTTGGAAGTTTGTTAACTCTAAAAGAAAAGTTGATGGCTATCCATCCACTCTCAAATATAATGGCAGTTCTTCCAACGATCCTGGCACGATATGCAATTTTTTCGCTGATCACTTTTCCAAATCATTTAGAGATTCTCCATTTACTGTCGATACTGATTATTTTAAATATCTCACAGAATCTGCTCAAGTTAATTTTTGCGATATACCAGCACATTTAGAAACTATTTATGAGCTCTTATCTAGCCTTAAAGACGATTGTTCTACTGGTCCAGACGGTATACCACCTATCGTTTTAAAAAACTGTAAGGATGTTCTTGCCACTCCTTTACAAAATTTATTCAAACTTTCGCTATTGTCCGGTCACTTCCCCTCCATGTGAAAACTCTCATTTATTACGCCTGTCTTTAAAAAGGTTGTTATATGTGATATTGTGAACTACAGGCCGATTGCTAAACTTTCAACCATTCCAAAAGTGTTTGAAAAATTAATTTGCGATAGCCTTATATTTTACTACCGAAACATAATTTGCAAGGAACAGCATGGTTTCGTTAAAAATAGGTCTACCGTAACTAACCTTTTATGGTTTTATACAAAATGTTCTGATGCAGTAGAAAATGGCTTCGAGGTTGATTGCGTTTACACCGACTTTTCCAAAGCTTTCGATTTGATTTCGCATGAAATTATTGGTTTTAAGCTTACATCTCTTGGCTTTCCACCAAAATTCATCTGTTAGATTATGTCTTATCTTCATTTAAGATCTTACCAAGTTAAATTTAGAGGACTTTTTTCAGTTTCTTTTCCTGCCATTTCCGGCGTACCCCAGGGAAGTCATCTAGGCCCACTCTTATTCATTCTTGCTATAAACGATGCGCCTTCGTGTGTCGCTTATAGCGAAATTCTAGCATATGCAGACGATATGAAGTTATCTAGAACTGATGACCATGACTAGGTTCTGATGACCATGTTCTTCTTCAGACTGATATAAACAGCTTTGCTTCATGGTGTAACAAAAACGGTCTTTTCCTCAATCCAGCTAAGTGTCAAGTTATCACTTTTTCTAAAAAGCGTATCGTAACAACATTCTCTTACTCCATCAGTGAGCATGCTCTTTGCCGTGTTGAACATTTTAAGGATCTTGGTGTTTTCTTTAGTCAAAACCTTGACTTTTCAAAACACATAAACTACATTGTAAATAAATCCAATTGCATGCTTGGCTTTATTAAGCGTTGGTCTAAAGAATTTAATGACCCTTACTTCACGCTTTCCCTTTACAATAGCTTTGTTCGTACTCACCTTGAATACGCTTCACAAGTGTGGTCTCCATCGCAAGTATGCCAAACGAATAGGATCGAGACGACCCAGCGGAGGTTCATTCGGTTCGCGCTCAGGGGACTTCCCTGGGAAGATCCACTCAATCTCCCCTCATATTTCGACCGGCTTAAATTGCTTAACATTCAAAGTCTCTCCCAAAGACGGATAAATAATGACTTGATTTTTATTCAGCAATTGGTCCAAGGTCTAATAGATGCACCGGACCTTCTATCTAGTATAAGCTTTAAATTTCGTGGAGGCTCCCATAACCTCCGAAGAATTCAGCTTTTACACGTTCCACGGCACAGAACAAATTATGGGAAAAATGAGCCTATCAGCCGTATGTGTTCCACCTACAACGCTCATACCAGTATTTTAGACTTTGACATGGACAAAGCCAAACTTAAGAAGCTGCTTTGGTGTTGTTCGTCTTAAATATTAAATATACTTTTATTTTTATGTTTTTTTTTTTTTACTTGTGTTCGTAACTAATTTTTATCTGTTGTAATAATAATGTTTCTATCATTTGCTTTTTTGTAACTTTTAGTGTTTTGTGTTTGGTGTTAGTTTATGTTTAATTTATTAACCACTAACACTTGCACTAACTGATGAGCCCGTGTTGGCAGTTTTCTGCTTGGCAAATTTCTGCTGCAGATATTGTTTGTATTAAACAAACTGCATCACAGTTCTGATAGTGTAAAAAAAAGAAACTTTTACATTTCTCACATACTTTTCTACACTACATGAATTAAAAATTGAGACAATTGCTTGATCTTGAAGCAGGGAACCAGGTTTACAACTATAGTTGTTCATCTGATGCTTTTGGAATGTTTGTAGAAACTCTACAATCTAAAATTGAGGAAAGCAAGTATTATAAAAGCAGGTCCAAACACAAAAAAAATAAGCTTTGGATAATAGAGCCAATTTGCAAGAAAGGTGAAGAAAAAAATAAATTTTATTCTAAGAACAAACATGAATTACATGATCCTTTGATTAATACTATATACCAGAGTGCCAGACTTTGAAAAAGGAGTTATATCAACTATTTAAAAGTAACAAGGTAGAATTTTATCAACTAAAATTTGCTGAAACCTGTTGTAAACGAAAAAAAGCAATGTGATCTAGTAAAAGGAATTTTGGGTTAAACCTGCAATAAAGAAATCAAAAGCCTAAAAATTGCTGATTATGTATTCATTTCTAATGAAGTTGGAATGTGTAATGCTTTTAATTCTTTTTTAGTAATGTTTCAAATAAGGCAAGTCCGAACTCATGATAATCCAGACCTAATTTTACAAGACTCGTTTCTAGATAACTTCGATTCCTCATCTTTTTTTTCTTCAGTTTAGTTTCGGAAGGTGAAGCTACGAATGTTGTCTCTGACCTAAAACTAAAACACTCATGTAGTATGGATGGCATAAGTAGCGTACTTATTAAGAAAATAATCACCCACATAAATAGGCCACTCACATTCCTTATCAATAAATTGAATTTTTCCGAACTCTTTGAAAACCTCGGTCATAATCCCCATTTTTGAAAATAGGTGATCCCTGGGACCCTAACAACTATAGACCCATAGCTCTCCTCCCTGTGTATTTAAAAATCTTCGAAAAAATGGCTACACAAAGAATGCTTAATTTTATAGAAAAGTTTAAGCTTCTTACTAAAGCACAATTTGGATTCACTTAAGGCAAATCCGCTGAAGATACCTTGGTTTGCTTTAAAAAAAATTACGAGGGCTTAAATAAAAGTAAAAAGACAGCTGGCCTCTTTTTCGGACGCAACAAAAGCCTCTTCTCTCACAAAATCTTATAAAAGAAGCTATACAGACTTGGCTTCCGAGGATGTTTTTTAAGTTGGCTTAGCTGCTGTCTGAAAAACCGAGTGCAATATGTTCGCTAAGGAAAGAAATTAAGTAAGGCGCTACCAGGAGGAAAAAGTGGTGTGCCCCAGGGATCGGTTCTTGGCCCTCTGTTATTTTTGTAATCTATATAATCTCAATTTTTCCTTTAGATTTAAATAGATCAATGATATCCTTTGCTGATGGCCTAGGATTATCGTATGCAACATCTTCCATTGAATGTCTAAAATTCGAAATTAATAAGCTGGTTTACTTTTCATAAAATGGTTTTAAGCAACAAGTCAAAAATTATGTTTTTCTCACTCTCGAGCCCTTACCACATCAACGGCATCATCTACCATCATCAAGTTTGTAACACGTCAACCTGTGGCATAAAGTGCTTGGAACTTGAGTCAGTGTCTGATTTTAAGTATCAAGGTGTGAATTTAGGTGCCAAGTTGTACTGGAAGCCGCATATAGGTAGCTAAAGTGAAACAAATTATCTCTATAGCAATGAATAAACTTAAACTTTACTACCTCCGGAGGCTTGTGCCAGGCAGCATGGCATGCTAACTTCTATGTGAATTCACGTTTGGGGCAACTTAAAGCCTCTAATTACTGTACAAACTGGTCACGATCCCACCCTTTGTTTCAGAATTGAAAAATCCTGCCACTTCGTTATCTTTATATTTACAAAGTATTGAACTTGTTCTACCTGCGAAGCGGTTTCAGAAATTATAACTCGTAGAAATTATGCTTACTCTCTCAAAACTAGTAACGCTGCAATAGTTCATAGAGCTAGGAGTTAGCATTATGGAAGAGGTGCAACTATTTTTGCGCCCCTTATTTACAACAAGCTCGCCTTAAATATATGCGGCTCCGTAAATTGTAAAAGAACATTTCTTCGGAAAGCTAGATATTGGCTTATAGAGAGATCAGAGGTGGAATCACGTTTCAAGTTTATAATTTAATTTTGAGCAAAATGAAATAAAAAATAAGTACTTAAATATTTAAATCATTTGTCCACAATAGTGCACTAAATTCTTTCTTTTTCGCTGTACATATCTGCGCCAAATATTGTGTAACTTATAAAATAATAAAAATAATAACTTTAATAAAATAATATAATAATATATAATATAAAATAGTATATAATTTATTATTTCAAATAATAACTTATAAAATAATAAGTATAATAACTATTTTTATAAACTAATAAAAATATAATAAACACACAATCTCTATATTCTCGCTGTGACTCTTTTAAATTCTCCATTTTGCTTAGTCTATTTATAAACACTTTTAAAACTCACTTGATACTGATATTTTATATCGCAAGGTGCGAGTAAAGGGTAAGGACAAAGTATAAATTTCATGCTCAAACTTTAGATTACATTTAAGAATATTTTGATCTGAACAGACTTGTAGAATGAATGAAGACCTTAAAGTATATAAACCAAGGACTTCTATTGTACTATGAATTCTAGAAACGAAAAATAGAAACATAAAAAAAAATTGTAAATATATGCCCAAAAACTTTTCCAAAAATGACACTGACAGTATTGAACGCCTCAAGTGGTTTTTAGATGCATTTAGGAAAAAGCCTATTGAGAAAAAGCCTATAAAAAAGGAATATTTAATCGCAAAACGTTGAAATTTATCGCAAGTGAAGCTTTTTCCCAAAAGTTAGCTATATCCCCTGCACGGTTTTTCAACTTTTTTGAAGACTAAGATTAATATGGACACAATGTAAAATGTGTGTTTTTTCAGGAAAAAAAAATATTCCAAAAAAGTATGTAAAATTAAATTGTTTTTAAAAACGTTAATAATTTTTCTACTGACCTTTAACAGCAGGTCAAAAAAGCTTAAAACGTACAGCATATAGCTATAAGCGCTAAGCGTAAGAGAGGGTTAAAAATCATTAGGCTCTTAATGTCCGTTTGAGAATTGCTGTTTTTTTCGATGTCCAAGTACATCCTAACAAAAGCCTATTTTTACTATCCCTATTAAGGTAGAATGTGCAGTTTAGTAAAATGGCTTTGTAACGAGGTCTCTTACTTGCCTTCCTCCGCGTTTAGGTTCCACGAAACATAAGGACTGCCCTTTACTTAACTCTTCGTAATAAATAATAATTCTCTCTGTTCTACTGCAAAGCTACGTGCCAGCCTTGTACTGTTCTGCACTACACTGGTACGAATACAACAAGGAATGCTCGACAATAAAGGATTCGCATAAATCATGGATTTTCGTGTTGGATGATCTCGCTTCGTGTCCAGAATTTCATGCTGCAGTAGGTACGTTCCCTGTACTTTTACTCTCCTTATGGATGGCAAGGTACATACATTCATACTCATTGTTACCTCTTCCAATGGAATTTTAAAATATTACTTCTAATAGGTGTAGTGTATGCGATGCACTTTAAAATTCCTTTGTTATCTTCTTGCTTTATCCTAGGTATAATCTTTTATGTTCACGAATCCGTATCGAAGTGAACGAGCAGCTCGTACCGCTTCACAGATCCGTTGCAGAAGTACACCCTTTAAGTGCTCACATCTGTATAGTTGCCTACCTCTCTGCGGGGTTCTCTACTCAAGTATATAGTTGAGCATGAAGGATAAACCTTCGGTATGCTAGTGAAAATAATAATTCCTTGTCAAGAATGGATGAAAGCAGACACACGTACCTACAGACTTTTAAGTGTAGGCACTTGGGGTACACTTCCGCCGAGCACTAGGTATAGGTGCACTCTTCGGGTACTCTAAACTATTTTGTGAACGATTAAACAAGTTATGTATTCTCCTTAAAAGCGACGGTACCCCATTGTTCCCCATGTGATAACTGCTCACAATTAATGTTCTATAAACGAACCCATTTCAGTCGAAAAGCCGCTAAAAATTCTCGTGAATTTTTTCGTTCCAGCCCTTCCTCAAAACAATCCGCTTATAAGCAGCTTCCATTCAATGTATCACATCGATGAATTCGTTACCGCAAATTGCTCATCGGATTACTCAAGCCCACCGGCCACACTGACTTGGTACATTAATGGTGAGAAGGTGAGGCACGGGAAATGATTTTATTGAAAGCTTGTCAACGTGTTTCCTGTTCTGGATTGATATTCTATTTTATGTCTTAGGCACTTTACGGTGAATTGCAGCCAAGAATTGAGCACACCATACCGGCACATGACTACAACTTGCGACGACAGATACTACAAACTCATTTCTATTTGAATGGACCTAGATTTTATAATCCGACTAGAATACTGGAACTGAAATGCGTGGCGGAAATTGAAAATTTCCCAAATCTACGACGTGAAACGATTTTGAATGCCATCCTTGTGCAAGATGACAACCTTAACAATCAGATGTTGCTCAGTTCCGGTAAGTGTTTAAGGAATTTTTTATAATATTTTTCGCACCTATACAAGGTTCCAACTTTTTAATCTTTGAACAATTAAAAATTACCTAAAATTTTTAATACAATAATAACAAACACCCATTTCAATCAAGCCTTAATATATGCAAGTTAAATATGCATTTCGGTTTTTATTATCACTTTTTGCAGGATATCAGAATAAATCATGGACTCCAGTGCAGCCACAGATATATCTACTAACTATGTGTTTAATCATTTTCATACTGCAGCAAAGTCATGTTCCCAGCTAGTAAATCTTTTTTTTCGAATAAATATTTGTCCTATATTTGTATATTTTGTTTGTAAATAAAAAAGTGATATGTAGATCAATGAATTTATCAGAGTCAATGTTAAAGTAAATAATTTAAATTACATATAATTAAAACACATTTAACTAAGGTAATGAATAAGTGAAGCACGAAATAAAGATTAATTTAAAAATAGTTTGTTGATGTTTAAGTGGTTTTTGGATTTTGGTTTTTTTTTATCTTAGGAAAGTGTAACAATAACGAGTTCTGGCTACAAGCACAATTGGAAAAAGTAGTTAATACATTCATTGCCTATCTTTGTTCGATATTTACTTATTTTCATATTTTTTGGCAGATCTTTTATACACCTACAAACTGTTTAAGGGGCGTGTGAAGATGGTCAAAGAGCAATAATAGTAATATCTATTAACGAACATTTTTTTCAATATCATTTCAAGATTTTTTATTTTGCTAAAAAAAAAATTCTTTTGTGTGCTAAAATTTTTCAGCGTTATTTTCTCGATCATTTATAAATGAGTCCCTTTTTGCCATTAATTAAGCTTAGTTTGCTTAACAACTTTTGCAGGGTCTTGTTTGCTGTATTGTCTAATACCCAAAACCGTTCTTCATAAGCCTGACAAGTTCATAATAATGCAATCTGGGTCAGAAAAGTACACCACTAAGCAAGTGCTCTCCCTGTGAGCTTCAAGTCGATAACCAACACTTTTTTTTTGATTGATTTCAAGACCTCGTATGACAATGCTGTATGCCCGCATTCAAGCAGGTCTAGTTTCAGCACCTATGCCATATTCTGTTTTCTGAGGATGCTGATGGAAAAAGCACACCTTTCGTTAAGGTTGGTATCCGACTCCGTGGATTTAAAAAAAAGGATTAATAGTCAAAGCAACTTTTAATACAAACATAGCCACCGAGAGAACGTTCTGGCAAGGGGCAAAAATGTAAGCGGGCCTCACTTGAGAGCAAACCCAACAACACATCGATCAAATCTTCATCGCTTTGTTCACGATGCCGACGACTTTCGATACACGAGGATCTAGTCCAGGAAGATTCCAACCACAAATACAGTGGTTAAATGGCATTTTTGGAGGTTTTTCGCATACTTTTTTATAACCTCTTTACAGTCAAGTATTCAGGTAAGCTTTCTGGGTGAGCATTTTGTTCATTAAAATTAAGTTAGACCCATTCACCAAGAGTGGGTTTGTTGGCGTAAATCTTTGTTGAAAGAGATGATAGCAAGTTATGTGACGGTTGGAAGAAATACGGATCCTTGGAAAACTACGAGCCAGGGGGTAGTCCAATGGATCTCGATGGTACTGAACACAGACAAAAATACCATTCGTGTACGAGATCAAACGAAAAAAAAACTCTTGCTAATCGGGGCTTCATTGCGCTTAGAAGGCAATTAAGTATAGGCAAGCCTTCGCTCAACAACTATTGTCTTACTTTATTAAGCCCTTATCTTCCAGTATTTCTTTGTGTAGCAGATACATGGGCAAACCTTTAGCAAACCTGGATAAGAACGTCTTAGGCTGCGTTGCTATTTGCATGATAAAAGTTTTTGGAGGCCGAGGCTTAACATTCAACTGTATGTATCGGTCTGCTCTGCGACACACCGATCTTAAAAAAATTTAAGGTCTAAATTTTCGGAACAAAAAGTATCCTTAAAACTACCGGATACATGCAGTGTCTTCCAATGACAGGTTCTGGCTATACCTAGGGCGGCCGAGCTTATGCAGATGAGATCGACACCCGGCAGAGATATCGCTATTTACATCTATAGCCAGGCTTCGCGCAAGACAATAGAATCGATCAACATCAAATCTGACATAGTCAGGGGCTGTCGCACAACGCTTAAAGCATTGTGCAGTCAGATCCGGGCGAGACTGTGTGCCAGGACACTGCGGTAGAGAGGGAAACGAACAAGCTGATGAGCTTGCAAGAAGAGGAGAGATCCTTGGAGATAGTGAGGTTTCTAACATCAAACCACCCCTCTGCGTAGTAAGAGGCACTATTGAGGAGAAAATTAAAACGACGGCAACCAGAGGTGGTCTCGTCTGACTGGACACAGGGTATCTAGGGCTCTCTGGCCACGACTAGACGGGAAACGATCGAAGGGACTATTAAAACTGAGCAGGGACAAACTAAGGGCTTTAGTAGGAATTCTGACAGGACACTGCCTATGGCGGAAACACGCAAAGAGGCTTTGTTGGATATTGAGGGATATTGTTTAGGTGGTTTTTGTCTTTTGAATGTTAAGTTCAACTGGTTCCCCAGGGATCGCGATGGGCTCTTTTTGGTGCCTAGTGTCTGTCTGGTCCTTTTCACCACACCTCCATTTTACCTAACCTAACCTAAGATCATTTCGAACAAATCGCAACGAAACCTGCCTCCCAGGCAATCTTTGAATTCACCACGGTACGACGACCGGCGCGCGACGCATATTAGGAAGATCAAGACTCAGGTGGAGGCACGGAGGTGGACCTCATTCAGCGCGTCGTATATAAAAATTAAGGCAGCAATTATAGAAGAACAGAACTAGATCAAGAAGCTCTTAGGTTGAGGGTCGAGAAGGGACTGTACCACGAACTCTGCCGCCCTAAAGTTAAGTTAAAATAGAATAAGGTAACAACATCTCTCAACCTAGCCTTAACAAGGTTGCAGCCAGAAAATTTTGAAGGTCTGACTGTAAAGCATAAGATGGAATAGGAAGGAGTTTAGTGGCTCAGGCATTCAAGACATGGCTGTTTCAAAGTCAACGCAAGGATGCAGATCTCGGGCGAATCATCCAACGAATATTAATCAATCGTTATTATGGGGCGATTCACAGTACCGAGTGAAATGCGAGTGATATCGTTGAAAAACTCTAGCTTAGGTCATCAATCGTTTTGACATTCGTTGAAAACAAATTGGAAAGCGCAAGAGTGCATATATTAAAACTTCTAAAACTATGTAAAAAGGATTGCAACATACCCTACCCAAAAAAGGAAAATGTCATGCCTCCAAAAAGTGGGCGGCACATAAAAATTTAACTGCTATAGATGGTTAGTTGCATACATTCGGACTAAAGCTCCGCCTTTTGAACTAAAAAAATCACTTTTTCTAATGCCACGCCCACATATAGGTAATAATATACAAGAAAGTTAGTAAATGCTAATAACTACAACTTTTGTAATGGAATTTTGTCAAATTTCATATATATTTTTTGAAAAACAGTAATTTTAAGTTAAAATCCTTAAAAAAGAAGCCGTGGTCAATGTAAAGGCCAAAGCGCAGGTAAGAAGAGAAACAGACAGGTGGTTTGGGGGACCCCGGCAAAGTTGCATTGCCGGAATTTTGTAAAACAGAATTTGGAAAAGCAGGATTTTGAAAAGCAGAATTTTAAAAGCAGAAATTTGTACAAAGAATTTTGACCCCGCACAAATTTGATCCCGATCCTTTTTTAAGCTACTACATGCTTTGAAGAAAAATCAATACATATACAAAGCAAAGTTGACCAGTCAATGCAGTTCAAATTGTCGTCGGGATAACCTACGATTTTCTAGTCTCACATTAACGCTGCGGCGCACCGCTCTGGTGTTTTGACGCTGAGACGCCGTTTGTGAAACAGAAGTTACTCAGCACCTTGAGGCCAACAGACGGCGGGTGATCATCCCCATTATGCGTTCAATTGTTTTAGGTAAAAGAGGAACGATGTATTGTCTACAATTGATGTAAACGTTTCCACTTTGTTGTGGTTCAAAGCTCACAACGAACCAATAGGTCCCTATGTATAATTGACAGACTTTATGTCGAACTTTATTTTTATCAAATTGATACAATGACTGTACAAGCTTTATGCTTTGTCAAAACCCGACACACATCCGCGATATACCTCAACTCAATTAAAAATAACAAGTCACCTCATAAACTCGTTCACCCTCTTTAATAACCACTTTCAATGCACTTTTGACCTTTTTCGCACATCGCATATCTTTGTAAGAGTTTGAGACTCGAAAAGAGAAACTGTTCGCTGTTCATTTCAGTTCTGTCACAAATACGGTTTCTATTGGGCTTTTTGGAACGAAATTTTTCTCGCTCCTGGGAATTGTTATCGTCACTCTCTTTTCATATTATTACCGAGAGCCAAAACGACAACAAAAGGATGCTCGTGTCAAATTAATCTTGCAGCTTGTCCTGTGCAGACAGTTTAAGATTTATTTTTAATCGTTGCCCGCAAATCCCAGTTTTTTGGCCGGTGGAGACACGGAATTAGAAATTTTCATATTTGAGTGAACATTGAAAAGCTGGAGGAGCTAGTTTCCTGGTCCTCCGAGCTCCGAGCATCAATCCGGTCATCAATCCTTCAAAAAATAGGACTCTTTATCAGCTATTCATGGAAGTCATTGCGATTAGGCCGGCTCCACTGGGTTGATATGTCGTGAAAAAGATAGCATTTTTATCGAGGCCAAAAGGCGAGAGTCTTAAATAAACAACCAATGGCTTTGGTAGAATTGAATTAGATAACCTATATACAATGTATTTGACAAACAAACAACCAATCGATGGTTTGGACACGTTATTCGCATGCCCCCTGAGAGACTTCCTAGACAGTTCATGCTAGCCGAGATGCGAGCGCGTCGCCCCCCTGGTAGGCCAAGAAACAGGTGGTGGGATCAGTTAAGGAACCTCTCTGAGTCCCGCCTGGGGATTGCGCCGGAGTCTGTTGAGTTGGTGGCGGTGGATCGAGAAAGATAGAAGGACCATAGCCACCCTCGCTCCGCGATCCTTTAATAGGACAAGCGGCATTCGAAAATGATGATGAACAACCAATTTTAGTGTTCGTAAACTAAAAATTAAATAAATGTGATAATTGACAATATGTCAAGAAATTCATAAAATGCATATATAACACACACACAGCATTTATACCTATACATTTCCTTGCGTGCAGTGAATTCGGCTGCAAAATTTAAGCTTTTCTTGCATTTTTTACACACAACCCTTCGAATAAATACAAAAATTCTGATGCAAACTGCGCAACAAATAAACAGGTCATTTTTAAATTTATTTTTTTGTTTTAATAAAGCCAGTGGCAGTTTATGTTCGCACAAAGCTGGCAATATTTACTTTTTTTACTTGTCAAAATGTTTTAAACGTACAACTCTGTAATGAAAGGCTTTTGTTTGCCTCTTCGTTTTACGTTGATATTTATTTATCAACTACGCAATTATTTTCATATGTTGGAACAATTTTGAAACATCGACGGTCAAATGCGCAGCCTTATTTATATATTTCATTGTTTGCAAAAAGCACTTTTATACACGGAAGGCTGTAGAAAAATGTTTAAGTTTTATTTTATTGATTTTAATTTTATTGTGTTTTTTTTAAGTGCTTGTAAAACCGATCTAGGCGACAAATTTTGATTGAATTTTGGACTATAAGTTGGAAGCTTACAAAAAACTGGTGGGAACGTGCAAAAGTCTGTGTGTAAAAGCCTTTACCGATTGCGAAAAACCCTAGCTCACTTAAATAATTAATCCCACGCCTCTCAAAAGTGCGTGGGATGAAAACAATAGCTTTCCCATATTTCAGATAGCTGTCCTCTTTTCGAGGATGAAAAAAATTATTTTCCTTAAAGCCATGATACACTGGGAGGATAGGCACAAAGCTTCATGCAAAAAAGATAACGGATGCTACTGCCTGCAATATTTATTACATGTATTATAATTTTTTTTTTTCACAATTTTGTACATTTATTCATAAAACGTCAAATTATGTAAAAAGTGCTTTAAGGGTGGGCGTGGTCAATGTTGTTCATGAATTACACACACTAGGCACACATTCTTACCTCTTCACCGAGACACTTAAAGGTTTTGGGGCTGATTTCGACAACTTTCGTATGCGAAATTTCGACC
Organism: Neoascia interrupta; assembly: GCA_947623515.1. NCBI lineage: Eukaryota > Metazoa > Arthropoda > Insecta > Diptera > Syrphidae > Neoascia > Neoascia interrupta. The sequence continues at coordinate 24,528 of CANQKQ010000031.1, forward strand.
AATTTCATAACAGAGGACTCCATAATGATTGCATTACACTTCAAATTCAAGGAGTATTTCAGAAAGTTTGGTTTAGCGAAGTAAGTTCTATGCACATTTTTCAATGAGGCTGGTGCAAGTCCTGAGCTTGATGCAATATTTAATGGTTATGTTCCAGCTATATCTAACTACCTAAGAAAAAGTTGTTCGAGAAGGCTTATGGCCTTTAATTCTAAGATTCTTTCCACAAGCTGATTAAAAAAATGCCACAATCCTGTTTCTCGTAGAGTATTTCGATTCCTGAAATAAAGAAGTAGAATTGAAGCAATGCAAGGGTTTTAAAGTGTTTCTTTTATTTTTCTACTTTGTACATATTGATGACTAAAACGGCCGTATATTTTGCTCGTAAATGTAAATACGAGTTTCGAAACCAAGCTAGAAGCGAAATTCTGGTCCATGGCACTTCCCTCCTATTAAACGACCTAGAATTATTCAAGGAAAAATTTAGGTGTTCCTTGTTATTATCCACTCTACACCTTGATAAACAGCCCCAGATAGCTGTTAAGATAGAGGTCGCAATCTGCTCTAAACAAATGTAGGTATGTATCTCTTACCCTCTAGGTACCTTTAGACAAAATTGGCTATGAACTTTCCAAACACTAAAGCTGATCTGATAATTTCCATGTTACAGTGTTGTTATCCCCTCAAAGATCTACCTGCGGAGCACATAAAATTCCAATCTCGTCAACAAATTTGATGAAAACTGCTTTTAAGTACTGCAACACACGGTGAGACAGGATAATCCTGTCGACCACAAAGATTGTAAACTTCAACCTCGAGGCATTGCCGCTCTAATGCAACGAGAAACCGTTCCCACGTCGCCCACACTTTAAGTGTCAATCTCCTGCAGTCTTACCGCATAAAATTATCCTCTATGACAGCGTCATATTGTCTCTGGTGTTTACATACAAGGAGACTTCTGTCTTTATTTTTGCGTTGGGCACCTAGGTTAGGTATAAGCTGTATTATATCTGCGACTGATATGCAAAGGTATGAAAGTGTTTGCATAATAAATGAGCATATTCCTTCATATTTATTCTACGCACATTCGTTTCATAAAAAAAAACGGAATAGAAACATAATGGACCTCTGTTTTTGAGAAATGGAAGGAAAAAAATAGCACAAAGGATAGGAGGAAAATTCAATTTTCTTTTATAGTCAATGCAGGGAATACTGTACTCTATACCGTATACGTCTACGCCTTGAGAAGAAAATCGTCATCGCTGAATAGAATCCTGTTAAGCGGGTGAAATTTCGTTGCTTTTTTCGTTTTGAAATAGATTGCGCTCCGCGTAGCATCTATGTAGAGAAACACAAGTACTCAACCATCCGCAAAAGGAGCAAACGATCCAAAAATGTCTGGCAATTTTTTTGCTCGAAATGTTAATAAGGTGTGCAGTTAACTGCAAACGCAAGAGAGGAATACTTACACGTATGGGAAATTCAAAGTCTTCAGCAATAGTCTGGAAACGGATGGATAGGTGCCATTCAAGCAGATATTTCAGCAATATAGAATATAAGAACGGGGACGCAAATTGTTATATCAGAAAAATGCCGAAGGAAGAAGGTCCTGAAACAAAGATTCTGTTTTTGGCTTATATAGCTAAAGAAGGATTCTGTACAGACTTTTGCAAACTGGCTTATGTGGGCAGGCCCGTCTAGCATCTTCAAACAAAATTTATGTCTGCATCCATAATGATTATTGAATTTCAAATTTGATAGACGAGCTGGTAGTCAATGCCCCCTATGTTATATGCCTATGCTTTTTGGCATTCAGCACACGCAACAACGAAGAGGGCTTTTATGTCGTATGATGTTGCCCTCAATTACAGTGATTAAAACAATGCAAGGCAGCCGCGTTTAATGATCTAAGACAGTTTTCCGGGTGCAACTAGGGCTTTTGAAGTATGATTCCATGGAGTCATCATAATAATGAAGTCTGTTTACTGTTCTGAGAATACAGCTATGAAGCGACAGATGTTTAATATTGGTGCAAATAGGAACATACCTAGCATAAGATTTTTCTTTGAAAAGAAAGTATGTGGGATAGGAAACCATTTCAAGTTCTTCTAGAAAAAGCGGAACTGGGTGTGCTTCCGAAGTTTAAAATGGAGCTACAAAATACACAAATGTTTTATGGCCATTTTTAAGTGACCTATACTACATGTAACGTAGTGAAATAAACACCGTAGACCCCAAGGCCTTTAAATGAGGCCCACAGGAGAATCCATTAAGTCATGTTCGTCCGTGCGTAAACAACTTTAAGGCCTAAAGTTCTAAGCTATACTTCAGACCAAGTTTTAAAATTATTTGAATCCGCCCACAAACATACGCACTACATCTTCTTTTTAGCGGTCCGTCCAAAAATATAAAAAAGGACCTCTTATGGTATCGCTACGTTGTCCGTCCGTCCGTCCGTCCAATCGTGTTATAACTTCTGAAGGGTAAGTCGTAACTTACTTACTAACTTAAGGTGGCGCTACAGTCCGGGGTGGACCTGGGCCTCAGCCAACAAGCTTCGCCAGCCAGCTCTGTCTCTAGCTAGCCGTCTCCAGTTTCGCACGCGAAGTTGGCTGAGGTCCCCTTCCACTTGCGTGCGCCACCTGAGTCTCGGTGCTCCTCTACCGCGCCGTCCTTGCGGTGTGGATTCGAAGATTTTCCGGGCCGGGGCGTTGGTGTCCATCCGTTCTAGATGACCCAGCCATCGTAGACGTTGTGTTTTGACTCTTTTGGCTAGGTCGGTATCGCTGTACAGTTCGATGTTATATCTCCTCCTCCACTCTCCGTCTATGCAGACGGGACCGTAAATCGTCCGAAGAATTTTCCTCTCGAAGCAGCCTAAAGTGTTTTCATCCGCCTTTGACAGGGTCCATGCTTCTGCACCGTAAAGCAGGACTGGGATGATGAGGGTCTTATACATGGACACTTTAGTTGCTCGAGAGAGGGCTTTGCTACTCAATTGCCTTCTTAGCCCAAAGAAACAGCGATTGGCAAGAGTTATCCTTCGTTTGATTTCAGCGCTGGTGTCATTGTCTGAATTGATAGCGGAACCCAGGTAGACAAAGTCCCTAACTACCTCAAAGTTATAGCTGTCGATGGTGATGTTTTGTCCAAGACGTCGGTGTTGGGTGTCTTTTCTTGATGACAGCATATACTTGGTTTTGCCCTCATTGACTGCTAAGCCCATATTCGCCGCTTCCGTCCCAATACTCACGAAGGCTTCACTGACATCACGCTTTGTTCTACCGATTATGTCAATGTCGTCTACGTATGCGAGTAGTTGAACGGACTTTTGAAAGATTGTACCTCTGTTGTTGGCGCGAGAGTTCTGCACAATTCTCTCAAGTATGATGTTAAGGAAGTCACATGACAGCGCGTCGCCTTGTCTTAATCCTTTTTTGACATCAAAGGGGTCGGTGAGGTCTTTGCCGACCTTGACGGAACAGCGTGAGTTTTCCATCGTCATCCTGCACAGACTGACGAGTTTGGCAGGGATGCCAAAACTAGACATTGCGCTATATAGCTCGTCTCTATAGATGCTGTCATACGCGGCCTTGAAATCGATGAAGAGGTGGTGTGTATCGATTTGGAATTCCTGGGCTTAGGAAGGGTAAGCCGTAAACAGACAAAATTCGGTGTGGCCTTAAAACTTCGGAAATAGCCAGAGAATCCGCTGAGGGCAATTTTTTTAAGCAGAAATAACGGTTTAATTACATTTTGAAATTTCATGGGAAAATAGATTAAAAATTTTTCAATACTTTTTTAAGAAGATTAGCAGCAAAGAACAAGAAAAGCGAAACTTAAGTTAAGTTGATACCAAACTTTTATCAAAAAATTCAATTTTTTGAAAAAACATTTTTGAACACGTATCAAAAATTATCCAAAATTTAAAGAAAAATTTTAGCGAATTTACGAGTTTCAAAACTTTTTAACTTTAAAATTTTACTGTTTTTGTAACTCAAAAAGCACTGTCAAAAACTATTTTTTTTAAATCTTCTTGTACCGTTTTCTTAACGGTAAAAGCGATCTTCGTCAGATCTAGTTCAAGTACAAAGCGTACCAAAGGAAAGCAAGCTGTGTAAGAAAATTCCAAATTCCCTTTTTTAACCTACGTTTTTCGAACCCTATATAAAAACCGAAATAAAAAGGTTGATTCTTTTACCGTTTTCGCAAAAACCGTTAGCCATAGAATCAAAAAAAAACATCCAATGCTAGCGCAGGTAGTTAGGAACTGAGGTTAACTGAAAAAAAAATTCAAAATAGTTGTTTTATGGATTTGAAACTTAAAAAGTTAGAAAAAAGGTCAAAAGAAGTAATGCCTCCTTCTCTAGCTCCCTAACGGTATGAAGTATAGCTTTTATATAAATAACGGGCATTTTGTCTTCTTAGATTTCATTTAAAACTAAAGCAAACTTCGAAATATTAAAAAACTTCGAAGATATGACTCGAAAACGTTAATATGTTTTCGAAAACGATTTCTTAAAGGTTGCTAGTCTGTTAACGGTAATGACGATCTTATATTAGTTTGGCTGAAGTATGAAGAGTTTACAACGCAGGTTTACAGCATTTAAAAAGTTTCAATGTTGCCGTTTCGAACCTTCAGTTTTAAAACCTATTTATACTTTATTTTAAGAAAAAAATAAAAAAATATTTAAGGAAAAGTTTAATGCTACCCTTTTTTAAGTGACAAAACTAAAAAGTCACCCAATATAAGAACAGTAGACTCTACTACGACAAATTATACAATAAAGGTAAGCCTCACCTGCAACAAAAGCCGACGGACCGCTCCGTGTATGTTTTCATACTGGACGGCCTTTTTTTTTGTTTAGGCGCCAGGTTATGAGCTATAGTGATGGATCATAACCCTCCAAATCTACTGCATTCCTAATGTCCGCTTGTGGGGTACGCCGATTTGATCTCAAAATATACCGGCAGACTATCCAGGAATGTTTAGGCCCCTTTCTTTTGGCAGGGTTCGCAGAATCTCTCCTTTAAATATGGCAATACCAATTGAGCCGGTCATGCTCCATTTTCCTGGAGATAGGTTCTTTTACATGGAGGCTGCCTCGGATCTTCGTACTTCTTATTCTATCTCCTCTGCCATGCGAAGCATCTTCATCTCAGCTGCCGTTAATTTGCTCTTATTTATCTCATACGCTGTCCAACATTGTGAAACATATGTAATCGCCGGACGGCCAACTGCGGTGTAGAGCCTTCTTTTCAGTTTAGGGGGCATTTTTCGGTCACAGAAGATGGCGGAGTTTTTCCGTCACTACATCCACCCCACGCTTACCTGATGACTGATGTCGTCATCAGAGTTTTCTTTGTTATTGATCATAGATCCCAGGTACTTAAAATTTTCACACTGGGGAAGCACATTTTCATTTAATTTAATGTCGGGAATTAGCTCGGGTGGGTCATTCCCATATCGGGAATCAGCTCGGGTGGGTCGGAGAATAGGCAGCACAGGTTTCTACTCTGCCTTCTTTGGCTAATACGATACCCATTCCCCTCCAAAACATCCACCCATATATCAAGTACTCGCTGCAGGGATGTTTGATCTTCACTTATGATGGCCCCATCGTCAGCGAAGAATAACTGATGTACTTTCGGGTCCGCCAGTTTTTCTTCAAGCAGATAATCAAGGACTTCAATACCCAAGGGACTTAGGACGCTTCCCTAGTGTACACCGACTTTAATTGGGAACACTTCAGATATTGGCGTTTTCTCAGTATGTTTACTTCAGAGTTTTGAGCTCCGCCCACTTTTAGAGGGCGTTTTCAGAAGAAAACTTTTTTTGCTTAAATTTTTGTTTTTAACAAGGTAGATGGGCCATTTCTGGGTCAAGACTGTACATCAATGGGACTGGTGTCAAAACAAAGGCAAACGTCAGTGACCAGAAATTATTATTATTATTTATTAACATAAAAACATAAATTTAATGCTAAAACTAAAAATAAAGAGCAATAGCTACAAAGGTTTTAAGCTCAAAAGAAATACATAGATAACTTGTGACCAGAAATTTAAATTGTGAAGTTTCATGAAAATAGTATTTGGGGATTTTGAGAAAGTCCCGTTAGAAATTCATGTTTTCGATAAAGACAACGATTGACTATTCAAAATCGCATATCATAAAAATCATAAACCGTAGAGTCGTTTGAGGTAAGAAGGCGCACTTTTTACTTTGGGTGCAAATACTGAAAAAAGTAAAGCTGCTATCCATACTTGGGTAAAAGTTTTAATTAGTTGAAAGTATACAGAAATATGTTAACATATAATGTAAAATATTCTTGCAAACGCATTGGATATTAATTACGCTTGTCAAACTGAAAATGAAATGCGATCACGCCCACATGGCGGCTTTTTTAGAAACTTTTGCAATATCAATCTCAATATGTGCATTGAAAATAGCAATTGAATATAGGAAAAATACAGAATTATGAAAATTGGATTATAAAAATTATGAAAAATGGATTGTTACATGCTAGTACTACTTCGGCACCTAGAAAACCCATATATGAAGTTTTAGAATTAAATAAATAAATAGAGGAGCGCAACAGCTCGAGTTCAACCAGGGCCAATTTCTCGACAATGTATGCTGTGTGTGTTGATTTGTTCACATACAAGGGGAACTATAAATTTTTAACGGTTTGAGAAGCTTTTCGAGATAAATGTTACTCTCGGAGGGTTTGTCAGACCCTCGCGGAGGTGGGCACAACATACATTATTGAAAAGTTGGCGCTGGTTGCTGTCGCACCACTCTATTTATTTTTATTTTTAATTGGGCATGGGATTCAGAGCAGGGTATTTGACAATTATTTTTTCAAAAATTGTTAAGCAAAAATACTTCACAGCAAAGATTCCCTTAAACCTTACACTATATCAGTGACGCTTTTTTATACGAAGAAAAATTTCAAAACTTTAAAAACTAAACTTAAAGGCATTAGGTATTTTATCTATTTAGATTCTGGACCAGCAGAGGTTTCAGAAAATTACAAAAAAAAATCGGCAAAATTTATCTCGAACAGTTGATTATGCAACTGAACAGAGAAGATTCAGCTTATGTTACACAGCTTTTTATAAGTGCAACAGCACGTATGTAAAAACTTCAGTCCGTCCATGTCGGATTGCAAAATCCCCTTCCCTACCAAAAAAGGAAATTGCCATGCCTGCACAAAGTGGGCGGGATAAAAAAATATAGCTGTTAAATGCTTTACATGTGGTTGCATACATTTCGGCCTTTTTAACTCAAAAAATCACTTTGTTTTACGGCACGCCCACAAAAGTGGGCGGAGGCATATACTTCATATACAGAAAAGTTAGATTATGCTAATATCAACAGCTTTTGTCATATAATTTTTAGTCAAATTTCATATATATTTATTGAAAACCGTTTTTTTAAGCTAAAATTTCTTAGAAATGTGGGCGTGTTCCATGAAAGGGCAAATATTTTTCTGCCACCTCAATAACAACTACAAGGCAATAATTTATACCAGCAATAAGTGCGCTGGCACCATTGTAACATAGCTAAAATTTGGAAAAGTATTTTTTTAAATTAGAGATGATCGCACATACAGGCATGTAGTGGGCGTGTCTGTGGGCCGATTCAGCTAATTTTCAAACCTGATCTGAAGGAGTAGACCTCTGCCAACTCACCAAATTTCAGCTCTCTAGCTTAAAATTTAAGGACTAAAAGTTGTTTATAATGGGCGAACGGACGGGCATGGCTAAATCGGTTCTCCTGCCGTTCCCTTTCATGTCTCGGAAAAGGTCTGAGCGGTCTACAGTGATTATTTCACTGCGTTACAAACTTCAAAATAACCTTAATATACCCTGGGTAGGGTATAAAAATTGGCACATGTCTTAAAGGCAGGTGCAACCAATTTTTTTCTTTCTAGCACCTGAAAGATTGAAGCCGTCTTGCATAACCATAACGTATAATTCTATTTATTTACGAGGTTGGTTACACGCATATTCAATACTCTTCACATTTTTCTCTATATTCAAACTGAAATATTTCTTAAGTTGTCTTATTCTATAGATATGCTTTCTATTTTTTAAGCGTAGACCTAAAACGCTGGCGTGTACTAAACTTGTAGAATCTTAACTGATGTCAACTTAACAAGAAGCTTAAGCTGTAGAATGCGGAATAGACTCTACGAAACGTAACATTAATTCATGCTTTTTGAGTCCAAGTAAAACGTTCTCATGAGCAAATGAGCAAGGGATGTTTTACTCTTTCCGTCTAGGCCAGTAACAAATTAGTGTTTAAAGTTTTATGGATAGGAAAAGTGTTCCAAACGGATATTATTTTATGCTCCAAAAACAACAAATTATAAAATATTTCCGTGTACGAGCTGAAGTAGAAACGTAAACACATTTAATGGGATTCTCGGAAACAAAGAGTTCCACAATGGAACAAAGTGTCCTGAGAGTACCTACCCCAGCAGTGGGATAAGAATTGTATGCCTTGCTAAATATTTTCCACGTCTAATTTCACGTTAATTTATGAAGTGCTATTGTTTAGCGCAACGCGCACGACCCATATTTTACCGCGTTCTGGCAATGCAGGTGCTATTATAATGTTTGAAGACTGTTTTGCATCATTGTTTGCTGGTGGTTGTGTGCATTCCAATGGCTAGGTGGCTCTAAGAGTACTTTTCAAGTACACTTTTTCTAAATGAATTGTTGTGCAGAAACTTAACTTTGCGCACACATTCTGTATGAACAGAAATTTTTGTTTTTTTTGCGGGATCGGAAAGGACACTCTTGGTAATGCTATTTAATAAATTGCTTTGCCACACATCACATGGCTTGGTTCGTGCCAAAATTTCCCAGATTAATACAATCGGAGTGCTAATGCTGGACATAATCCATCTCTTTTTCGAGTTCATTAAATATGTCCCACGGTCATATGGTGGACAACATAGAAAACCACTTTTCCATGTAATATTCCCATCGAGTATATTTCGCTGCAAAGCAAACTTTCCTCATTAACTTGATAAATTAGTGATATTTTATTTATATTAAGGTATCTCTATAGGGATGACGTCCTCGAGCGATAACGTGCAACAAGTAGATACGTACATAGATATACATACCTACATCTGTTGTATAGGAACATGATGAGGATAAATGCTTTTGCTGCTCATCACACTTCTATGGTATCTATGAATGAGTGTAATTTCTTGTCCATGCTCTTTTGCGAAGGAAAATGCTAGATAGTGCCATGTCATTAGTGTCCTAGCGCGACTGAGCTCTATGACAGGTTTGCGCTTGAGATATTAGATCTTTGAGCAGAGGTCTATTGTTGATTATATTAATTAACAATGAGATAGGTTGGATTAAATGAATTTTATTAGCAGCAAAGTTGTTTTGGGGATTTAACTGATTGATTTATTTATCATTGGATAATGATCTTCTTCGGATATAAACTAGTGGGCGGGTTGCAATCCGCAGTTAAGGCGAATCGTTAGATATTGACCCCCATTTATCAGTTGAAGTCTCCCTTTTTAAAAGGGGGCGTTGAAATATTATCCAAAACTGTTTTAAGTGCAAAATTAAGTCAAAAATTAGGTTCTAATTCAACCACGCCCCCAAAAGAGGGAGTGCTGAAAAATTTTACCAATAAGTTTATAGAATACAGAAATATGATAACATAATACAATGCAAGTTTTTCTTGGTTGCAAGCATTGCATATTTACATATATATCGTTTGTTAAACTGAAAATGAAATGCGACCACGCCCACATGGGGGCATTTTTCGATATGTTGCAATGCTAATCTCTCAGTCCCGTCTGCATAGACAGAGAGTGGAGGAGGAGATATAACATCGAACTGTACGGGCTGTACAGCGATACCGACCTAGCCAAAAGAGTCAAAACACAACGTCTACGATGGCTGGGTCATCTAGAGCGGATGGACACCAACGCCCCGGCCCGGAAAATCTTCGAATCCACACCGCAGGGACGACGCGGTAGAGGAGCACCGAGACTCAGGTGGCGCACGCAAGTGGAAGGGGACCTCAGCCAACTTCGCGTGCGAAACTGGAGACGGCTAGCTAGGGACAGAGCTGGCTGGCGAAGCTTGTTGGCTGAGGCCCAGGTCCTCCCCGGACTGTAGCGCCACCTTAAGTAAGTAAGTAAGTGCAATGCTAATCTCAATTCATTTAAGAAAGGATATTCCGTACCAAATTTTAGCGTCCTACAACAATTTTGATTTTTCATGCTAATAAGTAAAGTAGGCGTGTCAGTGGGCAGATTTTGAAAATTTTTACACTTGTACTGCTTCTGGACCTAGAAAGCCCAGATAAAAAGTTTCAAAATCCTTGCTCAAAATGTAAGGCCAAAAAATTACCAACAGACAAGCGGACGGACGGACGGACGAAGTCTCTTTCGACTTGCAATTCGGTCTCGATCTTATGTCCTTAACGTCTTCAGGGTCTACGGTGATTATTTCTCTATGTTACAAACAATAAGATCTCACTATTCTTGGACAGACAGGCAGTCCTAAAAGCTCTAAGGAGCGACAGATATGACTCCAAGGCTGTTTGGGAGTGTCACCAGATTCTAAATAAACTGGCTACAAAAAACAGTGTGAAGCTGATTTGGGTGCCGGGACACGAAAACTATGAGGGTAATGAAAAAGCCGACATTCAAGCCAAATGGGGAGCCGAGATCCCTTTTATAGGGCCTTTTCCCCTCTTTGGTTTCATTAAGGCAGACATTTATCATCAAATTAAAAACTGGACTATCAGTATATGTCTACAAAAGTGGAATAATCTGGAAGGCTTCAAACACTCCAAAAAATTCCTCAGGTACAACCCCAAAAAAGCTAAGGAAGCCCTAGAACTCAACAGATCCGATCTAAGATTGTTATGTGGAGCTCTCACTGGACATGCAGCATGTAACTATCACCTATCCAAATTAGGCCACAGCAGCACTGAAATCTGTAGACACTGTGGAGAAACAAAAGAAACTATGGAACACCTTTTGATAGAGTGTCCTGCTGCTCTCCACACACTAAAAATTACTGAGATTTTTAGTCTGTGGAGAGCATTTAACAGGGAAAGACTATATGAAAACATCCCATCGAGGGAGGTTATCAGTTTAGTGAAGAAGAAAACCTAGATCAAAGTTAAGGGGTAGAATAGATCTTTTAGGTCGCAGTACAAGTGGGTACTCGCACCCTATACTTTCAATTCAATACAAACAATAAATCAAACTTAATACCTCCTATCCTATGGGATGGGGTATAAAAAAAATCTACCGACAGAAAAAGAAATTTGTACAAACATGCTTACCACCACAACAAAGTATATTGAAACTAGCTTTTTAGTCAGAGATATTCTTTTCACCAGATTAAGAGAGATATGAAGTTTCTTAAGCTCTGTCACACAGTGCAATAAAATAACACAAGGCGTCTGCATAAGCACTGCTCACATAATAAACTCTCACAACATATGACACTTCAGCACTAAGAACAAGAGATTACCTCCGAAGGAAATGTTTGAATACAAAATACACATCTACTTAAGGAAGGCACATACCCATCCTTGCTCCGATGCTACAGCGGCACATACATTCTCATATGTATTCACAGGTGATGCGAAAAGGTTAAGGCGGAAAAATCTCCCCTTCAGTCATGACATCGCACAGCACATCGGTGTCGTAAACTTTTCCATTATACCACAAATTAAATATTCCACAAGAGCCAACAAGACAAAAGAAAAAAGAAGAATAATAGCTATACCTACGCTGAAGAAAAAAAAACACACACACACAAATACGTTGGAATATAAATGAAAAATAAGGATAAAGGATAAAGGATGCCTTTATGAATGTTTTGCTCAAATATAATGGAAATTTACAACGAAATATTCCAAATTTACATACATCTCATTGATAGGCAAAAGTTATTGATATTGTTTTTGGATATAAACATGAATTACCGCATGCATAGGTACCTAGTAGCTAAACTCAGGATTAGAAGAAAGTCACTGATGGAAAAGATACATTTTTGTTTAGAATGGGATCCTTCTACCTAAAAAGGCTTGCAAGGACAACGAACCGCAATTATTGTGAGTGATGGAGCTTAGCAGAGTTTTGTCGAAAATTGAAATTATAATTGTTAAAAATGATGTTGCATAAATTACAAATTTAATTTCATTCGAATTAATAATTTATTGGAAACGTCGTAATTTACCATCATGTTTCTGCCGACATGGGGGTAAAGAGCGATTTGCTTTAAATATAGCTGGTATCCATAATTTGTCAGCAATGAATAAGTTTACTACAGCTCCTCCGCGGAACGATAAAATTCTTCTTTGCAGAAAAATATGGATTTCGACTGCTTTTTAGGGAAGACTAAATAAAATTTAGCGCATTTCTAGAATTCATTCATACAAAGTTTTTAGCCACGCCCATTTTTAGGGGTAAATTTTACATTATAATTAAATTTGCACCAAAAAATTTGATTTTTGCGTTCATATTAGCCTCAAACTTGGGTATTTCTATTGTAATATTTTCGGCCTGGGGTTCGTCAAATAAAACTCAATTTCACTTTTATAATTACACAATGAAACACTTTATTTATCAAACAAAACTTATTTAAACTCAAATCACACTGATATTCAACTTTACTACTTAGAAATCAACACTTTATTTCAATTCAATCACTTTTCACTTTATAACCGATTTTCACAAGTCAACGTTTAAAATATAACTGTCCCGTACGAGCCTGTCACCCGTGAATTTATACAAAATTAAGCACCTTCTAGTACGTTCCATACCCCCTTTGGTAATTTTCCATTGGTACTCCTCCGCTGAATTCCAAGGAACTTCGAATTCGAACTTCGAATATGACAGCTGCTGTCAGATGACTGGAATGACAGTTGGGTATGTTCGTTTAAAGAATCGAGCGGGTGCGTTTGTAGAGTGAATAGATGGGTGCATTCAGGGACTCCTGCGAGTTGTTTTATTTCTTGTCGCCACATAACACTATGCTATAGAAGTTGGCTTTTTTCGGCTATAGAAGTTGGACATGCTACGCTCCTTCTAAGAAAAAATTAAAAAAGCTTATACCTAAGAAATAAAATATTTTTTTTATTTAATTGTCAATGATTCGTGTATATGGTAACAAGAAGAAAAAAAAACAATACACGAATGGGAAGGAGACTAGAAGCATACGCACTGTTGCACTTAGTCGCTGCTTTCGTTCATAAGATTGCTGCCTCTTCGGGTTCATGAAAAAAAAATTCCATGTTCTGACATTTAAAAAGGAACATTGGCAAAACAAATAGGCGGACACAATTTTTCTTGTACATTTAGCCAGAAAATGGAATACCATAAAGGCAGTCGAAACTTAAATAACTAGTGCCAACCAAATGTAAGCTAAGATTATCCCCTTTTCGAACCCACTGACTGGGCGGACAAACTTTGGATGGGCCAAACAACGGGTCCAACCATTTAACCAAAAATGAAGAAAAGAAAATAGAAAATGACTTAAATAATCTCTTCCCCATATGTCTTACACCGGGCGCGACGGCGCGACGGGACGGTGTGCTCATCAGTTGAGTCACGTGATCATCGCTGTCACGCCTTGCCCAAAACACAAACTTTACTCGATTTCATGTAAGATTTAATAAAAAATCACCAAAAACAATCTTAGAAGAATATTTTTTTTTTTTTAATTATTTTTAATTTATTTTTCGAAAATGATTCAAAAACGCCAATAATAAATCCTTTTTGGACAAGAAGTGCAAAACATTAAGTTTTGGTTTGAGTTCATTATCCACATTGAGTGGCTCAAAACTTAAATTTTTTTAAGAGTTCTAAAAATTTTCCAAAAAGAAATATAATAAATCCCAGATAGCTTTTTAGGCCAGGTTTAGTTTTTGAAATACCTAACTCTTAGGCTCTTCAAGATAAAGAAAAAATTCTGCTTATGTTAGTGATTTTTAGAATTGCAAATTGTTGTATTTTTGCGCTTTTCAATATTAAATTGATTAAATTGAATTTTGCTTGGCTCTCCTATAGGGACCACTTCCCAATACAAGCAACGAAACGTTCGGTTAGCTTTTTGATTAAAAAAGAATCATTTCAAATATTTCAATTCAAATAGTTTTAGATTTTTAAATACGACATTTACTAGCCGAAATTTATTCGGCTTCTGCTCTTGGCTGTTTGCTGTTATAACTTGGCGTAGTATTAACGTGTGTAATGTATACTAAGAATTTGGATCCCATTAATCTCTAAGCGCATCACTTTTCCAGTAATACTATAGTAGTGACGCCGCAAAAACGTTTTACTCAAAAGGTTTCTAAAAAGGTAGACTAAGCTGCGATCAATGTAAGCATTTTTCAGACCCAAATATCAAAATAACATAAACAAAGAGTACAATGGAATCATGATCCACAAGTAAAAAGATAGCATGCTTCTCAACCTTGCAAAAGATGTTTGTCGAGCGAAGCGAAGTTATATCAATCATGGACTAATATTTTTAATCATGCATGCTTTTTACACTGTATTCTTCACGTAGATGGGGTCCTAAATTAAAAAGTTTTGTACGAAAAAATACTCCTAAAAAGTGAAGTATTTCGGGATAGATTCTACTCTCCGAGGATAAGCCAAACCTTCGCGGATGTGGGGACCGTGAAAAAGAACAAGTCCTTTTTTTAGATGACGGAAGTGGAAATCGACCCAGGATGTAGAGGCCATACACACCCTTCATCAGCCATAAGTCTTTATAGCGCAGAAGAGAACCGAATAACAATGTGTGTTTTAAAAGACAGCACCTCTGCAGATTATCAAAAGAACTGATAATCGGCGGAAGCCTAGCTCTATTCTTTTTCACTAGGCTTCCGCCGATTATCAGTTCCTTTGATAATCGGCGGAAGCCTAGCGAAAAAGAATAGAGCGCCTCTGGGACGGCTTTAGAAAATACTGCAAAGAAAACATAGCTTTAAATGAACCGCTCAAAACGCCACTTGAAGTAGAAGACGAATTAGATAAACTCGTGAGAGTTATTCAGAGCGCTGCGTGGAATAACACTTCTTTTCGGAGGTCCGAATTATCGAACGCGCCTAGATTAACTAACAACAACACCGACTGGGACGGCTTTAGAAAATACTGCAAAGAAAACATAGCTTTAAATGAACCGCTCAAAACGCCACTTGAAGTAGAAGACGAATTAGATAAACTCGTGAAAGTTATTCAGAGCGCTGCGTGGAATAACACTTCTTTTCGGAGGTCCGAATTATCGAACAGCGGAACAATATATCCGCGAGAAATAGAAGATAGAAGAGCTAATATGCGAAAAGCGGAGAGTGCGCAAGAGATGGCAACGCTCGCGAGCACCCCCGGATAAGACCATATTGAAACATCTTTCTAACAAACTGAAGCACGAACTTCAAAATTTTAAAAATCGCGAGACTACTGCTAACCTCGAAAGTTTGACTGCCGATTAAGGTTCGAACTACTCTCTTTGGAAAGCAGT
Source organism: Neoascia interrupta (assembly GCA_947623515.1). Classification (NCBI taxonomy): domain Eukaryota; kingdom Metazoa; phylum Arthropoda; class Insecta; order Diptera; family Syrphidae; genus Neoascia; species Neoascia interrupta. The sequence continues at coordinate 40,062 of CANQKQ010000031.1, forward strand.
CAAGTCCGTTAAGAAGCCTTTAGCACACTCTGCGCCAACGGCGAATGGGCCAAAGAAGACAAAGAAAAAGCGGATTTATTCGCAGGTTACCTAGAAGAAACATTCAAACCGTTTGACGGGGAAACGTTGGTCGAGGAGCTCAATCCCTATGCGGTACAAGATAATTATAGAATAAAAACCGTGTCATTGGCTGAACTTCGTCAAACGATAAATAATCTGAAAAACAACAAAGCCCCTGGCTACGACTTAATTACTAGCGAAATTCTAAAGGAGCTACCGAAAAAAGCTTTGGTCAAGCTACTCTATATCATTAACGATTCCATGAGAGTTTTATACGTTCCAAGGCAATGGAAAGTGGCCGAGGTCATAATGGTTCCGAAACCAGGAAAATGTCCAAACGACAAAAAGTCATACAGACCTATTTCGCTACTGCCGATAATATATAAGGTATTCGAAAAACTGTTGCTTAAAAGGTTGCAACCAATCATTGAAGAAAGACGATTGATTCCGGATCACCAATTCGGATTTAGGAAAAAGCATTCAACAATCGACCAGGTCTATTGAATAACAAACGAAATCGAAAAAGGTCTGGAAGCGAAAAAGATATGTACTAGCGCTTTTCTCGACGTATCGCAAGCCTTCGACAAGGTGTGGCACGAAGGCCTGAAGTACAAGCTAAGGCTTGGCTTACCAGAAAAACTCTATAGAATCTTAGAGTCTTACCTTAAAGACAGAATCTTTCGCGTAAGGTACGAAAATGAGTACTCGGAATTCAAAGAGATAAATGCCGGTGTCTCGCAAGGAAGCGTTCTCGGCCCAATATTATTTTTGCCTTATATAAGAGACATTCCCCACGATGAGGGAACAATTTTAGCTACGTTCGCAGACGATACTGCTATTCTCGCTATTGATACGACAGTTGAATTATCAACAGGGAAACTCCAGCGCGCTTTAGACAAAATATGCGACTGGACGAAGCGCTGGCGAGTCCTCCTAAACGAGACTAAGTCAACACATGTTAACTTTACTTATAAAAAGATAAACAACAAACCTTTATTATTACATTAACTCGGTACAAATCCCGTACTCAAATGAAGCGAATTATCTAGGAATGACTCTAGACGCAAAACTTAAATGGAAGCCGCACGCTAAAAATAAACGCGACGAGCTCGAAATCAAGTTCAGAGAAATGATTTGGCTTATCGGAGGATTTTCGAAACTAAGCATACATAACAAACTGTTTTTGTATAAGCAGGTGCTAAAACCATCGTGGACGTACGGTATACAACTCTGGGGTTGTACTAAACCAAGCAATCTATTTTAGAAACTTTTCAAAACAAGACTCTAAGAGCAATCGTTAATGCTCCATGGTACATAAGAAATAGCGATCTACACCGAGATCTAGGAATCGCTTCCGTGTCTGACGAGGTAACAAACTTTGCTCGCAAACTTAGTACTCGTCTTCGCGGACACTGCAACAATGAAATTATCCGAACTTTGGATCAGACAAGTCTTATGCGCCGACTACAACGAATGAGACCGTTAGATCTAGCAGCATAAGATGAAACCGCACAAATTGACGGTATTGTAGGTGCCTTCGTTAGAAGGCAGCCTGCCACACGCGATTACTACAGAAGCTTGAACTACTTGTTAAGGAAACTTAGTCGTAGTCTGACGGAAAATGGGAGGTTTTTTAGTGAGTAAGGATCTCGGTCCTCGTAGTGCCCATGAAGGTTTTTCCTACCCACGAAAAAAAAAACAAAAAAAAACCTCTGCAGAAGATGCTTGCAAGCTGAAGCGGTTTAGTGTTGTGGCTAGTAGCGAAATAGGAACTCGTTGCTCAAGGCATAATATATAATAATTCCTGTAATTCCTATAATTCCTTTAGCACCTTATAGGAATTCCTATAATTCCTTTAACACCTGCCATTATTGTGGCATGGAAGCATTAAGAAGAAAAATTTTAAAGGTTTTGGGATATACCGCGTTAAAAATAAATTATGAGTGCAAACCGTAGTCACCCCGAACGTTTCGCTTAAGTTACATTAAGCGTGGTCACCGGGAAACTGCTTAAAAATGCTTTTGGCGATTAGCACTATGCAAGTTGTAGCGGTGCGTAGGCGGTAGTACTGTCTCGTTCTATCATTGTTGTGCGTCAGGTGGCTGAGAGCAAACAGTGCTCACTGTGTCGCTGGGGCTGGCTAGCCAATTCGCAATCGACCGTGATGAGCCTATTATTGGATCCCATGTTCGCGACAATTTGAAACTGTCGTCGCGATTGAAATTTTTGTGGCATTTTTTCTCAATCGCTTCACGAACAAGCCATGGAATGTAATGCGACTCCCAAGTCAGTATCTTTGCCTGGTCAAATCTGATCCAATGGTGTTCGTTGGGATGGTCTAAGACATGCTCGGCTAGAGCGGATTTTTTTCGCTGCTGATTGCTCACAGCATTTATATGTTCTTTTAAACAAGTCGAAATACTTCGTCGCATTTGTCCAATGTATGATGACCCACAGCTACAACGAACTGCGTAAACACCGGGAGTTTGGAGAGGAAAGCGATCTTTGGGTGAGTTTATCACTTTTTTTTGGCGGTAAGAAGATCGTTTTCACACCGTATCGCTTTAGAATTCTACCAACTTTGTCCGTGATACCTTTCACGTACGGTAGAAAGGCTCTCTTGTCCAACTCATTGCAGTCTTCTTGTCGCGACAAATTTGGCTTCCATGAACGTTGTCTTTTCGAGTAGCCGTTCGATTGAAGGACGTTGTCCACAAAGGTAAGTTCAGCGGCGAGATGCTCTGTATCACATACATTGTGAGCTCGCTGAATAAGTGTGGAGACAACAGATCTCAAATTTGCCGGATGATGGTGAGAGGAAGCATGGAGGTACCTGTTTGTGAGTGTGCCTTTTCTGTAAACTGTGTGTCCTAGTGTACCATCCAATTTCCGCGTTACTTTAACATCCAAAAACGCAATGGATCTATTCTGTTCTTGTTCCATCGTGAACTTTGTTTTCGGATGTTGTGAGTTAAGATGATTCAAAAAACTTATTAACGCGGAAGGTTTAATGATGCAGAAAGTGTCATCAACGTACCTCAACCAGACCTTGGTTTCTCTTCGCAGCTATTCAGAGCCTTCTTCTCAATATGCTCCATCCACACGTCAGTAACTAAGGAAGCTAGAGGTACTCCCACAGCTACACCATCTTTCTGCAGATAAAACTTCTGGTCGAAAGAGAAGAAACCCGATGATAGGCAAAATTCTAAAAGTGGCATGTGTTTTTCGTCTATGCTAGTAGGGAGTTTTGGAGAGTTCTGGGCCACTGTTGTGGTTTTCGCGTTGTGGTTTTCTTATCAGTAACCTGTGGTTTTTTTTGTGGTTATCTTCAGCAGCCGCAATCTTTGTGGTGGCAGAGGGGGTCGTTGACCTAGATCTTTGTGGTAAGGGGCATGATTTGTATGAGTCATAGTGGGGTGGTGGGCGGTGGGGCGGTGGGGCGGTGGGCGGTGGGGGGCTTGGGGGAAGTGGTGCTGTCTAAGTCCAGCGTATATACCTATGAAGACAGACAGACAGAATCGTCAGACTAATATTTTCAACATAGTGAGTAATAATTTGGATGAGAATTTCGTTCGTAAGGAAAAAATATATCAGTAAGCTTGGCCTTGTTCTTTGTGGTTAAATGGGGCAAAGTAAGATAGTGAGTAATAATTTGGGTGTCAGGTTCGCTTGTGCTGAAAAAAATTCGTTCGTAAAGAAAAAATATATCAGTAAGCTTGGCCTTGTTCTTTGTGGTTAAATGGGGCAAAGTAAGATAGTGAGTAATAATTTGGGTAGCAGGTTCGCTTGTGCTGAAAAAATATATGGTGTGTGGTCATCAAAAGAACTAATATGAAAATAGATTGGGGTCGTTGTATTGTCACTTGAAGTGAGGACTATGTCACTTGTTTAGAATAAAAAAAATAAAAAAATTCTTATCAGAAGACTGAACCACAATTTAACAGGAGTGGGGTCGTTGTATTGTCACTTGAAGTGTGGACTAGGTCACTGTTTTTGAATGAAAATAAAAAATAAAAATACTTATCAGAACCATATGTGTATGAAATAATTTTTGGATGAACCACAGTTGGATGAGATAGTAAAAAAATGTATGATATATCACTATGAGAAATTTTTTTATCATAACGATGAACCACAATTTAACATAGGAGAATATAGTTCTATGGAGTTGTGAATATGAGACCCGAAAATATTTGTGGTATCCAAGGGAAAAAATAGAGAAAAAAGTGTGGTCTTCAAAAAAAATCTACAAGCAATATTCATATAAATAGAGGGCTTCAATTCCTTTTAGTTTAGTAGAAAAATATTGTGAGGAGCACCAGTCCGATTGTGAGGAAAAATGTAAGTATACCTATTCTATTTTTTTTTTGTTTATTTATTTATTGTTTTTATTGTTTATTGTTTTATTTTAATTTTTTTGTTTAGGACAAACGCAAATGAACTACTAAAGGAGGCGCGCGCGTACCTGGACGCGTTCGAAAAAGAAAATTGGGACTACGAGGATCTGTTGAGTTGCGCAAGGACCCAGCTGAACAACCTGGAGATCACTCCAGGACAACATAAACTCAAAACAACAATACATCTTCTAATGGCTATAGATGCTATAGCCAAGGATAATTGCATAAACGTAGAATTAAATAAATATTTAATAGCCCTATTGGGGTTATTTTAATTTACAAAAAAAAAAAAAAAAATAAAAAAAAAAATTTTTTTAAAAAAATTGTGTTTGTTTTGTTTTCATTATGTAGAAGAGAAACTTTTTTAGACTTTCAGCTTGTTTTTTTCCAGTAACTTTTTTAGGTCAATCGTTGGTCCTCTACACACTCCACATGATGTTAGGACAAATAATTTTCAATGACAACGAGGATCTGTTGGCTAGCACAAGGGCTCAGCTGAACAATCTGGAGACTACTCCAGGACAAAACAAAATTAACAACAACGGGGTTATTGTAATTTACAATAAAAAAAATTAAAAAAAAAATTGTGTTTTTTTGTTTTCATTATGTAGAAGAGAAACTTTTTTAGACTTTCAGCTTTTTTCAGTACCTTTTTAGGTCAATCGTTGGTTTATTTCTTTTTTTTGGTTTCAACCTTCTTCATATATTAAAAATTAAAAAATCGTGACTAACAAACGCAGTTTAAAATAATAAAAAGAAAAATGCATGAATTGATTTATATGTTGTTTATTAAAACATTGCATATAAATTCAAATATCGCTTATTGGTATTTTATTATGACCCCAAGCATATGTACTTATTCCGTCACTACATAAATATCTCTTGGTTAGTGCTAGCTTATTAATAACTTGTGTATAAAGGTTATGCAACTTACTTCTAAATATATACTTCGATTTTGAAAAGCATTGTTTTTTTTTTTTTTTTTTAATTAAACATTTGTGATAATCTCTTATATTTAAACTTTTAGTAATAGACTTTTTAACCCCCTTTGCTTTTTACTTCTCCAGTATCTACGCTAAAAGAATACATTTTAGCTCTTAAACCCACAAATTCCGCATTTTGTTAGAATTATTTTCATCTTTAAATTTACCAAGAATTTTACCATTCGTTTGTGATGTATCAAATCTTGATTTCTCCGGACTAATGACATCACTATATATATATATCAGAATAAAAATCATCTGTTGTTATTGAATAAATAAATGAGTCTGTATCCATATAATTTAATTTTACTGATTCTTCAAACTTTTCCCTCATATAATTATAATGAAAGTCGTACATATGTAAACCATTTTGATAACTCTAATACAACATTTTTTACTTCTAAACCAATAAAACATTTATTATTTAAGTTTTTTATATACGATATTTGTTGTTGTTGTTGATGGTTTTGTCTCAGCCTTGAAAGGATTCTTGATTACTAGGTACTGCCATTTCTTGCTCCACGATTCCTTCATGTCAGGGTTTGATTTTTTATCCATGATGCTGCCTTCACAAATTCTAAAATAAAACTGAATCCACTCGATGAAATCGAAGAATGGATCACTATTCATCTTCAGATGAAGAAAAAATTGTATGTAAACAGAGCATTCTCCGTTATGTTTTACCCTTCATCACTTTGACTTCAGAGATAAGTTTGATTGTGTTTGACTCTTTTTGCTTCATCAATTCAACGATAATTTTGAGGACATGAATAATCGCGTTCCTTTTGTGTATTGCTTATAAGTTAAGAGATTGCCATTTCATAAGTTTGCTTATAGTTTTCACAATTCCACCTTGTTGTGTTCGTTCCTGCATCGAAAATATGGAGGAAAGACCTCATCACAACTTGAGTCTGAGAGCGATGATCGGCTGACCGGTGTACTTTGATTATAAACGTATGAATTTGTATGGGTTCTAAGTAAAACAACTGCTTCATCTTCTGATAGATTAGAATTTTTTGATCATGATTTATCCTATACTCAATTTATATTCATCGTTTGCAAGAGATAGTTGGTTGAAAATAAAAATAAAAAAACAGAATAATAATGTCAGTTATTCTTGACTTTTATTTGTAATTCGTATACGGAAACTTTGATCTAATGGTTCAATAATTGTTAAAGTATAGCCTTTTTTGTTAATGGCCTCAATTGTTGAATCCGACATCTTGGTGAATCGAGCTGGAAGAAAGGCCTATAAAAAAAATGAGTAAAAAAAGAAAACATTCTTCTCTTTTGATACTTACTTGGAATTCGCCCAGGTCACAGAGAATTGCATTTCCATACATGGTCTTGCAAATTCTTACGTTTTCGATGTTGTAAGCAGCACCTTGAATTAATTCGGAAATCTTTTTTGTTTCCTTATAGCTGCTTGCTTCAAGTTGATTTAATTCATGTAGAGGATCCATCATAGACCTAGTTACTTTGAATGTTAAACTTATTAATTAAAAATTATTCAATTCGCTCGTCTTTTTATACCATTTCATTGTCATAATGAAGACCACAGTAATAACCACAATGATAAGACTTTCCTTATGTTCTTCATAATACAATTTTGTCTTTTGTCATTGAAGTGTGGACTAGATTACTTATGTTGAATGAAAATTAAAAAAAAAATATTATTAGAACATCATGCATAAAGTATATTTTATTTTAGATGAACCGCAATTGGATGGGATAACAAAATTTATGTTATGTATATCATTGTAAGAAATTATTTTTTATCATAACGATAAAGAGTAGTAGATCTAACAAACGAGCTCAAAAATCTGTTTCAGGAGAGTCTAGAAAAAAAGTTTGTTATATGAAAGTGAAAGTCACACTTACCTATAAATAATTAAGTCAAAGTCAAAACCAATATAAATATTTATTATTGAAATTTTTATAAGCGATATTTGTTGTTGGTGATTGTTTTTCATATAGGAGCGGTTCCGAACAGCCCAGTTCCGTACAGGGGTGGTTCCATACAGGGCGGTTCCGAACAGCTCCAGGGCGGTTCCGAACAGCTCCAGAGTGGTTCCGAACAGCTTCAGAGCGGTTCCGAACAGCTCCAGAGCGGTTCCGAACAGCTTCAGGGCGGTTCCGAACAGCTCCAGAGCGGTTCCGAACAGCTTCAGAGCGGTTCCGAACAGCTCCAGGGCGGTTCCGAACAGCTCCAGGGCGGTTCCGAACAGCTCCAGAGCGGTTCCGAACAGCTCCAGGGCGGTTCCGAACAGCTCCAGAGCGGTTCCGAACAGCTCCAGGGCGGTTCCGAACAGCTCCAGAGCGGTTCCGAACAGCTTCAGAGCGGTTCCGAACAGCTCCAGAGCGGTTCCGAACAGCTTCAGAGCGGTTCCGAACAGCTCCAGGGCGGTTCCGAACAGCTCCAGAGCGGTTCCGAACAGCTCCAGGGCGGTTCCGAACAGCTCCAGAGCGGTTCCGAAACAGCTCCAGGGCAGATCCGAACAGCTCCAGGGCGGTTCCGAACAGCTCCAGAGCGGTTCCGAACAGCTCCAGGGCGGTTCCGAACAGCTTCAGAGCGGTTCCGAACAGCTTCAGAGCGGTTCCGAACAGCTCCAGGGCGGTTCCGAACTGCTCCAGGGCGGTTCCGAACTGCTCCAGAGCGGTTCCGAACAGCTCCAGGGCGGTTCCGAACAGCTTCAGAGCGGTTCCGAACAGCTTCAGAGTGGCTCCGAACAGCTCCAGGGCGGTTCCATACAGCCCGATTTCCAAATAACTACAATGAAAAGACTTTTCAATTATTCTTCATAATACAATTTACCTTTGTCACTTGAAGTGTGACCTAGATCACTTATGTTGAATGAAAATTTAAAAAAAAATCTTATTAGAAACATCATGCATAAAGTATCTTTTATTTTTGGATGAACTGCAATTGTAAGAAATTATTATTTTTTTTATCACAACAACAAAGAGTATCAGATCTAACAAATGAGCTCAAAAATCAGTTTGAGGAGAGCCCAGAAAAAAAGTTTACCATATGAAAGAGAAAGTCAACTTTGATTATTAGCACATGAATTTGTGGGGGGTTCTTAGTGAAAAATCTTCTTCTTCTTCTGGTGGACTAGAATATTTTAATGATGATTCATTATAACAATTTTTTTGTTCTCGTTGATTTCTGATTCTGAATATCAAATTAATATATAATATTTAATTAATATTTAGCTAATATATATAATATATATATAATATTTAATTGTTCGAGTCTATCAGTTCTATTCTAAT
>CANQKQ010000034.1:0-19000 GCA_947623515.1 Neoascia interrupta
ACGTCTATAGTATAGATGACGCCTATAGTATAGATGACGTAGTATAGATGTCGTCTATAGCATGGATGACGTCTATAGTATAGATGAAGTAGTATAGATGACGTAGTATAGATGTCGTCTATAGCATGGATGACGTCTATAGTATAGATGAAGTAGTATAGATGACGTCTACAATATAGATGATGTCTATAGTATAGATGACGTCTATAGTATAGATGACGTCTATAGTATAGATGACGTCTATAGTATAGATGACGTCTATAGTATAGATGACGTCTATAGTATAGATGACGTCTATAGTATAGATGACGTCTATAGTGTAGATGACGTCTATAGTATAGATGACGTCTATAGTATAGATGACGTCTATAGTATAGATGACGTCTATAGTATAGATGACGTCTACAGTATAGATGACGTCTATAGTATAGATGACGTCTATAGTATAGATGACGTCTATAGTATAGATGATGTCTATAGTATAGATGACGTCTATAGTATAGATGATGTCTAGAGTATAGATGACGTCTGTAGTATAGATGACGTCTATACTATAGATGACGTCTGTAGTATAGATGACGTCTATAGTATGGATGACGTCTATAGTATAGATGACGTCTATAGTATAGATGACGTCTATAGTATAGATGACGTCTATAGTATAGATGACGTCTATAGTATAGATGACGTCTATAGTATAGATGACGTCTATAGTATAGATGACGTGTATAGTATAGATGACGTCTATAGTATAGATGACGTGTATAGTATAGATGACGTCTATAGTATAGATGACGTAGTATAGATTACGCCTATAGTATAGATGACGTCTATAGTATAGATGACGTCTGTAGTATAGATGACGTCTATAGTATAGATGACGTCTATAGTATAGATGAAGTCTATAGTATAAATGACGCCTATAGTATAGATGACGTCAATAGTATAGATGACGTCTATAGTATAGATGACGTCTATAGTATAGATGACGTCTATAGTACAGATGACGCCTTTAGTATAGATGACGTAGTATAGATGTCGTCTATAGTATAGATGACGTCTATAGTATAGATGACGTCTATAGTATAGATGACGTCTATAGTATAGATGACGTCTATAGTATAGATGACGTCTGTAGTATAGGTGACGTCTATAATATAGATGACGTCTATAGTATAGATGACGTCTATAGTATAGATGACGTCTATAGTACAGATGACGTCTATAGTATAGATGACGTCTATAGTATAGATGACGTCTATAATAAAGATGACATAGTATAGATTACGCCTATAGTATAGATGACGTCTATAGTATAGATGACGTCTGTAGTGTAGATGACGTCTAGAGTATAGATGACGTCTATAGTATAGATGACGTCTATAGTATAGATGACGTCTATAGTATAGATGACGTCTATAGTATAAATGACGCCTATAGTATAGATGACGTCTATAGTATAAATGACGCCTATAGTATAGATGACGTCTATAGTATAAATGACGCCTATAGTATAGATGACGTCTATAGTATAGATGACGTCTATAGTATAGATGACGTCTATAGTATAGATGACGTCTATTGTATAGATGACGTCTATAGTATAGATGACGTCTATAGTATAGATGACGTCGATAGTATAGATGACGTCTATAGTATAGATGACGTCTATAGTATAGATGACGTCTATAGTATAGATGACGTCTATAGTATAGAGGACGCCTATAGTATAGATGACGTAGTATAGATGTCGCCTATAGTATAGATGACGTCTATAGTATAGATGAAGTAGTATAGATGACGTCTACAGTATAGATGACGTCTATAGTATAGATGACGTCTATAGTATAGATGATGTCTATAGTATAGATGACGTCTGTAGTATAGATGACGTCTATAGTATAGATGACGTCTATAGTATAGATGACGCCTATAGTATAGATGACGTAGTATAGATGTCGTCTATAGCATAGATGACGTCTATAGTATAGATGAAGTAGTATAGATGACGTCTACAATATAGATGACGTCTATAGTATAGATGACGTCTATAGTATAGATGACGTCTATAGTATAGATGACGTCTATAGTATAGATGACGTCTATAGTATAGATGATGTCTATAGTATAGATGACGTCTATAGTATAGATGACGTCTATAGTATAGATGACGTCTATAGTATAGATGACGTCTATAGTATAGATGACGTCTATAGTATAGATGACGTCTATAGTGTAGATGACGTCTATAGTATAGATGACGTCTATAGTGTAGATGACGTCTATAGTATAGATGACGTCTATAGTATAGATGACGTCTATAGTATAGATGACGTCTATAGTATAGATGACGTCTATTGTATAGATGACGTCTATAGTATAGATGACGTCTATAGTATAGATGACGCCTATAGTATAGATGACGTAGTATAGATGTCGTCTATAGCATAGATGATAGATGTCGTCTATAGTATAGATGAAGTAGTATAGATGACGTCTACAATATAGATGACGTCTATAGTATAGATGACGTCTATAGTATAGATGACGTCTATAGTATAGATGACGTCTATAGTATAGATGACGTCTATAGTATAGATGACGTCTATAGTATAGATGACGTCTATAGTATAGATGACGTCTATAGTATAGATGACGTCTATAGTATAGATGATGTCTATAGTATAGATGACGTCTATAGTATAGATGACGTCATCTATACTATAGATGACTCCTGTAGTATAGATGACGTCTATAGTATAGATGACGTCTATAGTATAGATGACGTCTATAGTATAGAAGACGTCTATAGTATAGATGACGTCTATAGTATAGATGACGTCTATAGTATAGATGACGTCTATTGTATAGATGACGTCTATAGTATAGATGACGTCTATTGTATAGATGACGTCTATAGTATAGATGACGTCTATTGTATAGATGACGTCTATAGTATAGATGACGTCTATTGTATAGATGACGTCTATAGTATAGATGACGTCTATAGTATAGATGACGTCTATAGTATAGATGACGTCTATAGTATAGATGACGCCTATAGTATAGATGACGTCTATAGTATAGATGACGTCTATAGTATAGATGACGTCTATAGTATAGATGACGTCTATAGTATAAATGACGCCTATAGTATAGATGACGTCTATAGTATAGATGACGTCTATAGTATAGATGACGTCTATAGTATAGATGACGTCTATAGTATAAATGACGTCTATAGTATAGATGACGTCTATAGTATAGATGACGTCTATAGTATAGATGACGTCTATAGTATAGATGACGTCTATTGTATAGATGACGTCTATAGTATAGAAGACGTCTATAGTATAGATGACGTCGATAGTATAGATGACGTCTATTGTATAGATGACGTCTATAGTATAGATGACGTCTATAGTATAGATGACGTCTATAGTATAGATGACGTCTATAGTATAGATGACGTCTACAGTATAGATGACGTCTATAGTATAGATGACGTCTATAGTAGAGATGACGTCTATAGTATAGATGACGTCTATAGTAGAGATGACGTCTATAGTATAGATGACGTCTATAGTATAGATGACGTCTATAGTATAGATGACGTAGTATAGATTTCGTCTATAGTATAGATGACGTCTATAGTATAGATGAAGCCTATAGTATAGATGGCGCCTATAGTATAGATGACGTCTATAGTAAAGATAACGTCTATAGTATAGATGACGTCTATAGTATAGATGACGTCTATAGTATAGATGACGTCTATAGTATAGATGACGTCTATAGTATAGATGACGTCTATAGTATAGATGATGTCTATAGTATAGATGACGTCTATAGTATAGATGATGTCTATAGTATAGATGACGTCTGTAGTATAGATGACGTCTATACTATAGATGACGTCTGTAGTATAGATGACGTCTATAGTATGGATGACGTCTATAGTATAGATGACGTCTATAGTATAGATGACGTCTATAGTATAGATGACGTCTATAGTATAGATGACGTCTATAGTATAGATGACGTCTATAGTATAGATGACGTCTATAGTATAGATGACGTCTATAGTATAGATGACGTCTATAGTATAGATGACGTCTATAGTATAGAAGACGTGTATAGTATAGATGACGTCTATAGTATAGATGACGTAGTATAGATTACGCCTATAGTATAGATGACGTCTATAGTATAGATGACGTCTGTAGTATAGATGACGTCTATAGTATAGATGACGTCTATAGTATAGATGACGTCTATAGTATAAATGACACCTATAGTATAGATGACGTCAATAGTATAGATGACGTCTATAGTATAGATGACGTCTATAGTATAGATGACGTCTATAGTATAGATGACGCCTTTAGTATAGATGACGTAGTATAGATGTCGTCTATAGTATAGATGACGTCTATAGTATAGATGACGTCTATAGTATAGATGACGTCTGTAGTATAGGTGACGTCTATAGTATAGATGACGTCTATAGTATAGATGACGTCTATAGTATAGATGACGTCTATAGTATAGATGACGTCTATAGTATAGATGACGCCTTTAGTATAGATGACGTAGTATAGATGTCGTCTATAGTATAGATGACGTCTATAGTATAGATGACGTCTATAGTATAGATGACGTCTATAGTATAGATGACGTCTATAGTATAGATGACGCCTTTAGTATAGATGACGTAGTATAGATGTCGTCTATAGTATAGATGACGTCTATAGTATAGATGACGTCTATAGTATAGATGACGTCTATAGTATAGATGACGTCTATAGTATAAATGACGTCTATAGTATAGATGACGTCTATAGTATAGATGACGTCTATAGTATAGATGACGTCTATTGTATAGATGACGTCTATAGTATAGAAGACGTCTATAGTATAGATGACGTCGATAGTATAGATGACGTCTATTGTATAGATGACGTCTATAGTATAAATGACGTCTATAGTATAGATGACGTCTATAGTATAGATGACGTCTATAGTATAGATGACGTCTATAGTATAGATGACGTCTATAGTATAGATGACGTCTATAGTATAGATGACGTCTATAGTATAGATTACGCCTATAGTATAGATGACGTCTATAGTATAGATGACGTCTATAGTATAGATGACGTCTATAGTATAGATGACGCCTATAGTATAGATGACGTAGTATAGATGTCGTCTATAGTATAGATGACGTCTATAGTATAGATGAAGTAGTATAGATGACGTCTACAGTATAGATGACGTCTATAGTATAGATGACGTCTATAGTATAGATGACGTCTATAGTATAGATGACGTCTACAGTATAGATGACGTCTATAGTATAGATGACGTCTATAGTATAGATGACGTCTATAGTATAGATGATGTCTATAGTATAGATGACGTCTATAGTATAGATGATGTCTATAGTATAGATGACGTCTGTAGTATAGATGACGTCTATACTATAGATGACGTCTGTAGTATAGATGACGTCTATAGTATGGATGACGTCTATAGTATAGATGACGTCTATAGTATAGATGACGTCTATAGTATAGATGACGTCTATAGTATAGATGACGTCTATAGTATAGATGACGTCTATAGTATAGATGACGTCTATAGTATAGATGACGTCTATAGTATAGATGACGTCTATAGTATAGATGACGTCTATAGTATAGATGACGTCTATAGTATAGATGACGTGTATAGTATAGATGACGTCTATAGTATAGATGACGTAGTATAGATTACGCCTATAGTATAGATGACGTCTATAGTATAGATGACGTCTGTAGTATAGATGACGTCTATAGTATAGATGACGTCTATAGTATAGATGACGTCTATAGTATAAATGACGCCTATAGTATAGATGACGTCAATAGTATAGATGACGTCTATAGTATAGATGACGTCTATAGTATAGATGACGTCTATAGTATAGGTGACGCCTTTAGTATAGATGACGTCTATAGTATAGATGACGCCTTTAGTATAGATGACGTAGTATAGATGTCGTCTATAGTATAGATGACGTCTATAGTATAGATGACGTCTATAGTATAGGTGACGTCTATAGTATAGATGACGTCTATAGTATAGATGACGTCTATAGTATAGATGAAGTCTATAGTATACATGACGTCTATAGTATAGATGAAGCCTATAGTATAGATGGCGCCTATAGTATAGATGACGTCTATAGTAAAGATAACGTCTATAGTATAGATGACGTCTATAGTAAAGATGACGTCTATAGTATAGATGACGTCTATAGTAAAGATGACGTCTATAGTATAGATGACGTCTATAGTAAAGATGACGTCTATAGTATAGATGACGTCTATAGTATAGATGACGTCTATAGTATAGATGACGTCTATAATATAGATGACGTCTGTAGTATAGGTGACGTCTATAGTATAGATGACGTCTATAGTATAGATGAAGTCTATAGTATAGATGACGCCTTTAGTATAGATGACGTAGTATAGATGTCGTCTATAGTATAGATGACGTCTATAGTATAGATGACGTCTATAGTATAGGTGACGTCTATAGTATAGATGACGTCTGTAGTATAGGTGACGCCTTTAGTATAGATGACGTCTATAGTATAGATGACGCCTTTAGTATAGATGACGTAGTATAGATGTCGTCTATAGTATAGATGACGTCTATAGTATAGATGACGTCTATAGTATAGGTGACGTCTATAGTATAGATGACGTCTGTAGTATAGGTGACGTCTATAGTATAGATGACGTCTATAGTATAGATGAAGTCTATAGTATACATGACGTCTATAGTATAGATGAAGCCTATAGTATAGATGGCGCCTATAGTATAGATGACGTCTATAGTAAAGATAACGTCTATAGTATAGATGACGTCTATAGTAAAGATGACGTCTATAGTATAGATGACGTCTATAGTAAAGATGACGTCTATAGTATAGATGACGTCTATAGTAAAGATGACGTCTATAGTATAGATGACGTCTATAGTATAGATGACGTCTATAGTATAGATGACGTCTATAATATAGATGACGTCTATAGTATAGATGACGTCTATAGTATAGATGACGTCTGTAGTATAGATGACGTCTATAGTATAGATGACGTCTGTAGTATAGATGACGTCTATAGTATAGATGACGTCTATAGTATAGATGACGTCTATAGTATAAATGACGCCTATAGTATAGATTACGTCTAAAGTATAGATGACGTCATCTATACTATAGATGACGTCTGTAGTATAGATGACGTCTATAGTATAGATGACGTCTATAGTATAGATGACGTCTGTAGTATAGGTGACGTCTATAGTATAGATGATGTCTATAGTATAGATGACGTCTATAGTATAGATGACGCCTATAGTATAGATGACGTAGAATAGATGTCGTCTATAGTATAGATGACGTCTATAGTATAGATGACGTAGTATAGATGTCGTCTATAGTATAGATGACGTCTATAGTATAGATGACGTCTGTAGTATAGATGACGTCTATAGTATAGATGACAACTATAGTATAGATGACGTCTATAGTATAGATGACGCCTATAGTATAGATGACGTAGTATAGATGTCGTCTATAGTATAGATGACGTCTGTAGTATAGGTGACGTCTATAGTATAGATGACGTCTGTAGTATAGGTGACGTCTATAGTATAGATGACGTCTATAGTATAGATGAAGTCTATAGTATACATGACGTCTATAGTATAGATGAAGCCCATAGTATAGATGACGCCTATAGTATAGATGACGTCTATAGTAAAGATAACGTCTATAGTATAGATGACGTCTATAGTAAAGATGACGTCTATAGTATAGATGACGTCTATAGTATAGATGACGTCTATAGTAAAGATGACGTCTATAGTATAGATGACGTCTATAGTATAGATGACGTCTATAGTAAAGATGACGTCTATAGTATAGATGACGTCCATAGTAAAGATGAAGTCTATAGTATAGATGACGTCTATAGTATAGATGACGTCTATAGTATAGATGACGTCTATAGTATAGATGACGTCTATAGTATAGATGACGTCTATAGTATAGATGACGTCTATAGTATAGATGACGTCTATAGTATAGATGACGTCTATAGTATAGATGACGTCTATAGTATAGATGACGTCTATAGTATAGATGACGTCTATAGTATAGATGACGTCTATAGTATAGATGACGTCTATAGTATAGATGACGTCTATAGTATAGATGACGTCTATAGTATAGATGACGTCTATAGTATAGATGACGTCTATAGTATAGATGACGTCTATAGTATAGATGACGTCTATAGTATAGATGACGTCTATAGTATAGATGACGTCTATAGTATAGATGACGTCTATAGTATAGATGACGTCTATAGTATAGATGACGTCTATAGTATAGATGAAGCCCATAGTATAGATGACGCCTATAGTATAGATGACGTCTATAGTAAAGATAACGTCTATAGTATAGATGACGTCTATAGTAAAGATGACGTCTATAGTATAGATGACGTCTATAGTATAGATGACGTCTATAGTAAAGATGACGTCTATAGTATAGATGACGTCTATAGTATAGATGACGTCTATAGTATAGATGACGTCTATAGTATAGATGACGTCTATAGTATAGATGACGTCTATAGTATAGATGACGTCTATAGTATAGATGACGTCTATAGTATAGATGACGTCTTTAGTATAGATGACGTCTATAGTATAGATGACGTCTATAGTATAGATGACGTCTATAGTAAAGATGACGTCTATAGTATAGATGACGTCTATAGTAAAGATGACGTCTATAGTATAGATGACGTCTATAGTAAAGATGACGTCTATAGTATAGATGACGTCTATAGTATAGATGACGTCTATAGTATAGATGACGTCTATAATATAGATGACGTCTATAGTATAGATGACGTCTATAGTATAGATGACGTCTGTAGTATAGATGACGTCTATAGTATAGATGACGTCTGTAGTATAGATGACGTCTATAGTATAGATGACGTCTATAGTATAGATGACGTCTATAGTATAAATGACGCCTATAGTATAGATTACGTCTAAAGTATAGATGACGTCATCTATACTATAGATGACGTCTGTAGTATAGATGACGTCTATAGTATCGATGACGTCTATAGTATAGATGACGTCTATAATATAGATGACGTCTGTAGTATAGGTGACGTCTATAGTATAGATGACGTCTATAGTATAGATGAAGTCTATAGTATAGATGACGCCTTTAGTATAGATGACGTCTATAGTATAGATGACGTCTATAGTATAGATGACGTCTATAGTATAGATGACGTGTATAGTATAGATGACGTCTATAGTATAGATGACGTAGTATAGATTACGCCTATAGTATAGATGACGTCTATAGTATAGATGACGTCTATAGTATAGATGACGTCTATAGTATAGATGACGCCTATAGTATAGATGACGTAGTATAGATGTCGTCTACAGTATAGATGTCGTCTATAGTATAGATGACGTCTATAGTAGAGATGTCGTCTATAGTATAGATGACGTCTATAGTATAGATGACGTCTATAGTATAGATGATGTCTACAGTATAGATGACGTCTATAGTATAGATGACGTCTATAGTATAGATAACGTCTATAGTATAGATGACGTCTATAGTATAGATGACGTCTATAGTATAGATGACGTCTATAGTATAGATGACGTCTATAGTATAGATGACGTCTTTAGTATAGATGACGTCTATAGTATAGATGACGTCTATAGTATAGATGACGTCTATAGTAAAGATGACGTCTATAGTATAGATGACGTCTATAGTAAAGATGAAGTCTATAGTATACATGACGTCTATAGTATAGATGAAGCCCATAGTATAGATGACGCCTATAGTATAGATGACGTCTATAGTAAAGATAACGTCTATAGTATAGATGACGTCTATAGTATAGATGACGTCTATAGTATAGATGACGTCTATAGTATAGATGACGTCTATAGTATAGATGACGTCTATAGTATAGATGACGTCTATAGTATAGATGACGTCTATAGTATAGATGACGTCTATAGTATAGATGACGTCTATAGTATAGATGACGTCTATAGTATAGATGACGTCTATAGTATAGATGACGTCTATAGTATAGATGACGTCTATAGTATAGATGACGTCTATAGTATAGATGACGTCTATAGTATAGATGACGTCTATAGTATAGATGACGTCTATAGTATAGATGACGTCTATAGTATAGATGACGTCTATAGTATAGATGACGTCTATAGTATAGATGACGTCTATAGTATAGATGACGTCGTATAGATGACGTAGTATAGATGACGTCTATAGTGTAGATGACGTCGTATAGATGACGTAGTATAGATGACGTCTATAGTATAGATGACTTCTATAGTATAGATGACATCTATAGTATAGATGACGTCTATAGTATAGATGACATCTATAGTATAGATGACGTCTATAGTATAGATGACATCTATAGTATAGATGACGTCTATAGTATAGATGACGTCTATAGTATAGATGACGTCTATAGTAGAGATGACGTCTACAGTATAGATGACGTCTATAGTATAGATGACGTCTATAGTATAGATGACTTCTATAGTATAGATGACTTCTATAGTATAGATGACGTCTATAGTATAGATGACGTCTATAGTATAGATGACGTTTATAGTATAGATGACGTCTATAGTATAGATGACGTCTATAGTATAGATGACGTCTATAGTATAGATGACGTCTATAGTATAGATGACATCTATAGTATAGCTGACGTCTATAGTATAGATGACGTCATCTATACTATAGATGACGTCTGTAGTATAGATGACGTCTATAGTATAGATGACGTCTATAGTATAGATGACGTCTATAGTATAGATGACGTCTGTAGTATAGGTGACGTCTATAGTATAGATGATGTCTATAGTATAGATGACGTCTATAGTATACATGACGTCTATAGTATAGATGACGTCTATAGTATAGATGACGTCTATAGTATAGATGATGTCTACAATATAGATGACGTCTACAGTATAGATGACGTCTATAGTATGGATGACGTCTTTAGTATAGATGACGTCTATAGTATAGATGACGTCTATAGTATAGATGACGTCTATAGTATAGATGACTTCTATAGTATAGATGACGTCTATAGTATAGATGACGTCTATAGTATAGATGACTTCTATAGTATAGATGACGTCTATAGTATAGATGACGTCTATAGTATAGATGACGTCTATAGTATAGATGACGTCTATAGTATAGATGACGTCTATAGTATAGATGAAGTCTATAGTATAGATGACGTCTATAGTATAGATGAAGTCTATAGTATAGATGACGTCTATAGTATAGATGAAGTCTATAGTATAGATGACGTCTATAGTATAGATGAAGTCTAAAGTATAGATGACGTCATCTATACTATAGATGACGTCTGTAGTATAGATAACGTCTATAGTATAGATTACGTCTATAGTATAGATGATATAGTATAGATGACGTCTATTGTATAGATGACGTCTATAGTATAGATGACGTCTATAGTATAGATGACGTCTATAGTATAGATGACGTCTATTGTATAGATGACGTCTATTGTATAGATGACGTCTATAGTATAGATGACGTCTATACTATAGATGACGTCTATAGTATAGATGACGTCTATAGTATAGATGACGCCTATAGTATAGATGACGTAGTATAGATGTCGTCTACAGTATAGATGTCGTCTATAGTATAGATGACGTCTATAGTAGAGATGTCGTCTATAGTATAGATGACGTCTATAGTATAGATGACGTCTATAGTATAGATGATGTCTACAGTATAGATGACGTCTATAGTATAGATGACGTCTATAGTATAGATAACGTCTATAGTATAGATGACGTCTATAGTATAGATGACGTCTATAGTATAGATGACGTCTATAGTATAGATGACGTCTATAGTATAGATGACGTCTATAGTATAGATGACGTCTATAGCATAGATGACGTCTATAGTATAGATGACGTCTATAGTATAGATGACGTCTATAGTATAGATGACGTCAATAGTATAGATGACGTCTATAGTATAGATGACGTCTATGGTATAGATGATGTCTATAGTATAGATGACGTCTATAGTATAGATGACGTCTATAGTATAGATGACGTCTATAGTATAGATGACGTCTATAGTATAGATGACGTCTATAGTATAGATGACGTCTATAGTATAGATGACGTCTATAGTATAGATGACGTCTATAGTATAGATGACGTCTATAGTATAGATGACGTCTATAGTATAGATGACGTCTATAGTATAGATGACGTCTATAGTATAGATGACGTCTATAGTATAGATGACGTCTATAGTATAGATGACGTCTATAGTATAGATGACGTCTATAGTATAGATTACGTCTATAGTATAGATTACGTCTATAGTATAGATGACGCCTATAGTATAGATGACGTCATCTATACTATAGATTACGTCTGTAGTATAGATGACGTCTATAGTATAGATGACGTCTATAGTATAGATGACGTCTGTAGTATAGGTGACGTCTATAGTATAGATGATGTCTATAATATAGATGACGTCTATAGTATACATGACGTCTATAGTATAGATGACGTCTATAGTATAGATGACGTCTATAATATATATGACATCTATAGTATAGATGACGTCTGTAGTAAAGATGACGCCTATAGTATAGATGACGTCTATAGTATAGATGACGTCTACGGTATAGATGCCTTTATAGTATAGATGACGTCTATAGTATAGATGACGTCTATAGTATAGATGACGTCTATAGTATAGATGACGTCTATAGTATAGATGACATCTATAGTATAGATGACGTCTATAGTATAGATGACATCTATAGTATAGATGACGTCTATAGTATAGATGACGTCTATAGTATAGATGACGTCTATAGTAAAGATGACGTCTACAGTATAGATGACGTCTATAGTATAGATGACGTCTATAGTATAGATGACGTCTAAAGTATAGATGACTTCTATAGTATAGATGACGTCTAAAGTATAGATGACGTCTATAGTATAGATGACGTCTATAGTATAGATGACGTCTATACTAAAGATGACGTCTATAGTATAGATGACGTCTATAGTATAGATGACGTCTATAGTATAGATGACGTCTATAGTATAGATGACGTCTATAGTATAGATGACGTCTATAGTATAGATGACGTCTATAGTATAGATGACGTCTATAGTATAGATGACGTCTATAGTATAGATGACGTCTATAGTATAGATGACGTCTATAGTATAGATGACGTCTATAGTATAGATGACGTCATCTATACTATAGATGACGTCTGTAGTATAGATGACGTCTATAGTATAGATGACGTCTATAGTATAGATGACGTCTGTAGTATAGGTGACGTCTATAGTATAGATGATGTCTATAGTATAGATGACGTCTATAGTATACATGACGTCTATAGTATAGATGACGTCTATAGTATAGATGACGTCTATAGTATAGATGATGTCTACAATATAGATGACGTCTACAGTATAGATGACGTCTATAGTATGGATGACGTCTTTAGTATAGATGACGTCTATAGTATAGATGACGTCTATAGTATAGATGACTTCTATAGTATAGATGACGTCTATAGTATAGATGACGTCTATAGTATAGATGACTTCTGTAGTATAGATGACGTCTATAGTATAGATGACGTCTATAGTATAGATGACGTCTATAGTATAGATGACGTCTATAGTATAGATGACGTCTATAGTATAGATGACGTCTATAGTATAGATGACGTCTATAGTATAGATGACGTCTATAGTATAGATGAAGTCTATAGTATAGATGACGTCATCTATACTATAGATGACGTCTGTAGTATAGATTACGTCTATAGTATAGATGACGTCTATAGTATAGATGATATAGTATAGATGACGTCTATTGTATAGATGACGTCTATAGTATAGATGACGTCTATAGTATAGATGACGTCTATAGTATAGATGACGTCTATTGTATAGATGACGTCTATTGTATAGATGACGTCTATTGTATAGATGACGTCTATAGTATAGATGACGTCTATAGTATAGATGACGTCTATAGTATAGATGACGCCTATAGTATAGATGACGTAGTATAGATGTCGTCTACAGTATAGATGTCATCTATAGTATAGATGACGTCTATAGTATAGATGATGTCTACAGTATAGATGACGTCTATAGTATAGATGACGTCTATAGTATAGATGACGTCTATAGTATAGATGACGTCTATAGTATAGATGACGTCTATAGTATAGATGACGTCTATAGTATAGATGACGTCTATAGTATAGATGACGTCTATAGTATAGATGACGTCTATAGTATAGATGACGTCTGTAGTATAGATGACGTCTATAGTATAGATGACGTCTATAGTATAGATGACGTCTATAGTATAGATGACGTCTATAGTATAGATGACGTCTATAGCATAGATGACGTCTATAGTATAGATGACGTCTATAGTATAGATGACGTCTATAGTATAGATGACGTCAATAGTATAGATGACGTCTATAGTATAGATGACGTCTATGGTATAGATGATGTCTATAGTATAGATGACGTCTATAGTATATCAGACGTCATCTATACTATAGATGACGTCTGTAGTATAGATGACGTCTACAGTATAGATGACGTCTGTAGTATAGATGACGTCTATAGTATAGATGACGTCTATAGTATGGATGACGTCTATAGTATAGATGACGTCTATAGTATAGATGACGTCTATAGTATAAATGACGCCTATAGTATAGATGACGTCTATAGTATAGATGACGCCTATAGTAAAGATGACGTCTTTAGTATAGATGACGTCTAAAGTATAGATGACGTCTATAGTATAGATGACGTCTATAGTATAGATGACGTCTATAGTATAGATGACGTCTATAGTATAGATGACGTCTATAGTATAGATGACGTCTATAGTATAGATGACGTCTATAGTATAGATTACGTCTATAGTATAGATTACGTCTATAGTATAGATTACGTCTATAGTATAGATTACGTCTATAGTATAGATGACGCCTATAGTATAGATGACGTAGTATAGATTACGTCTATAGTATAGATGACGTCTATAGTATAGATGACGTCTGTAGTATAGATGACGACTATAGTATAGATGACGTCTATAGTATAGATGACGTCTATAGTATAAATGACGCCTATAGTATAGATGACGTCTATAGTATAGATGACGCCTATAGTAAAGATGACGTCTTTAGTATAGATGACGTCTATCTGTAGTATAGATGACGTCTATAGTATAGATGACGTCTATAGTATAGATGACGTCTGTAGTATAGGTGACGTCTATAGTATAGATGATGTCTATAATATAGATGACGTCTATAGTATACATGACGTCTATAGTATAGATGACGTCTATAGTATAGATGACGTCTATAATATATATGACATCTATAGTATAGATGACGTCTGTAGTAAAGATGACGCCTATAGTATAGATGACGTCTATAGTATAGATGACGTCTACGGTATAGATGACGTCTATAGTATAGATGACGTCTATAGTATAGATGACGTCTATAGTATAGATGACGTCTATAGTATAGATGACGTCTATAGTATAGATGACGTCTATAGTATAGATGACGTCTATAGTATAGATGACGTCTATAGTATAGATGACGTCTATAGTATAGATGACGTCTATAGTATAGATGACGTCTATAGTATAGATGACGTCTATAGTATAGATGACGTCTATAGTATAGATGACGTCTATAGTATAGATGACGTCTATAGTATAGATGACGTCTATAGTATAGATGAAGTCTAAAGTATAGATGACGTCTATAGTATAGATGAAGTCTATAGTATAGATGACGTCATCTATACTATAGATGACGTCTGTAGTATAGATGACGTCTATAGTATAGATGACGTCTATAGTATAGATGACGTCTGTAGTATAGGTGACGTCTATAGTATAGATGATGTCTATAGTATAGATGACGTCTATAGTATACATGACGTCTATAGTATAGATGACGTCTATAGTATAGATGACGTCTATAGTATAGATGATGTCTACAATATAGATGACGTCTACAGTATAGATGACGTCTATAGTATGGATGACGTCTTTAGTATAGATGACGTCTATAGTATAGATGACGTCTATAGTATAGATGACTTCTATAGTATAGATGACGTCTATAGTATAGATGACGTCTATAGTATAGATGACGTCTATAGTATAGATGACTTCTGTAGTATAGATGACGTCTATAGTATAGATGACGTCTATAGTATAGATGACGTCTATAGTATAGATGACGTCTATAGTATAGATGACGTCTATAGTATAGATGACGTCTATAGTATAGATGACGTCTATAGTATAGATTACGTCTATAGTATAGATGACGTCTATAGTATAGATGATATAGTATAGATGACGTCTATTGTATAGATGACGTCTATAGTATAGATGACGTCTATAGTATAGATGACGTCTATAGTATAGATGACGTCTATTGTATAGATGACGTCTATTGTATAGATGACGTCTATTGTATAGATGACGTCTATTGTATAGATGACGTCTATAGTATAGATGACGTCTATAGTATAGATGATGTCTACAGTATAGATGACGTCTATAGTATAGATGACGTCTATAGTATAGATGACGTCTATAGTATAGATGACGTCTATAGTATAGATGACGTCTATAGTATAGATGACGTCTATAGTATAGATGACGTCTATAGTATAGATGACGTCTATAGTATAGATGACGTCTATAGTATAGATGACGTCTATAGTATAGATGACGTCTATAGTATAGATGACGTCTATAGTATAGATGACGTCTATAGTATAGATGACGTCTATAGTATAGATGACGTCTATAGTATAGATGACGTCTATAGTATAGATGACGTCTATAGTATAGATGACGTCTATAGTATAGATGACGTCTATAGTATAGATGACGTCTATAGCATAGATGACGTCTATAGTATAGATGACGTCTATAGTATAGATGACGTCTATTGTATAGATGACGTCTATTGTATAGATGACGTCTATTGTATAGATGACGTCTATTGTAT
The DNA here is from genome assembly GCA_947623515.1 of Neoascia interrupta. Taxonomy (NCBI): domain Eukaryota; kingdom Metazoa; phylum Arthropoda; class Insecta; order Diptera; family Syrphidae; genus Neoascia; species Neoascia interrupta. The sequence goes on from CANQKQ010000034.1 coordinate 17,286, forward strand.
AGATGACGTCTATAGTATAGATGACGTCTATAGTATAGATGATGTCTACAGTATAGATGACGTCTATAGTATAGATGACGTCTATAGTATAGATGACGTCTATAGTATAGATGACGTCTATAGTATAGATGACGTCTATAGTATAGATGAAGTCTAAAGTATAGATGACGTCTATAGTATAGATGAAGTCTATAGTATAGATGACGTCATCTATACTATAGATGACGTCTGTAGTATAGATGACGTCTATAGTATAGATGACGTCTATAGTATAGATGACGTCTGTAGTATAGGTGACGTCTATAGTATAGATGATGTCTATAGTATAGATGACGTCTATAGTATACATGACGTCTATAGTATAGATGACGTCTATAGTATAGATGACGTCTATAGTATAGATGATGTCTACAATATAGATGACGTCTACAGTATAGATGACGTCTATAGTATGGATGACGTCTTTAGTATAGATGACGTCTATAGTATAGATGACGTCTATAGTATAGATGACTTCTATAGTATAGATGACGTCTATAGTATAGATGACGTCAATAGTATAGATGACGTCTATAGTATAGATGACTTCTGTAGTATAGATGACGTCTATAGTATAGATGACGTCTATAGTATAGATGACGTCTATAGTATAGATGACGTCTATAGTATAGATGACGTCTATAGTATAGATGACGTCTATAGTATAGATGACGTCTATAGTATAGATTACGTCTATAGTATAGATGACGTCTATAGTATAGATGATATAGTATAGATGACGTCTATTGTATAGATGACGTCTATAGTATAGATGACGTCTATAGTATAGATGACGTCTATAGTATAGATGACGTCTATTGTATAGATGACGTCTATTGTATAGATGACGTCTATTGTATAGATGACGTCTATTGTATAGATGACGTCTATAGTATAGATGACGTCTATAGTATAGATGATGTCTACAGTATAGATGACGTCTATAGTATAGATGACGTCTATAGTATAGATGACGTCTATAGTATAGATGACGTCTATAGTATAGATGACGTCTATAGTATAGATGACGTCTATAGTATAGATGACGTCTATAGTATAGATGACGTCTATAGTATAGATGACGTCTATAGTATAGATGACGTCTATAGTATAGATGACGTCTATAGTATAGATGACGTCTATAGTATAGATGACGTCTATAGTATAGATGACGTCTATAGTATAGATGACGTCTATAGTATAGATGACGTCTATAGTATAGATGACGTCTATAGTATAGATGACGTCTATAGTATAGATGACGTCTATAGTATAGATGACGTCTATAGTATAGATGACGTCTATAGTATAGATGACGTCTATAGTATAGATGACGTCTATAGTATTAGATGACGTCTATAGTATAGATGACGTCAATAGTATAGATGACGTCTATAGTATAGATGACGTCTATGGTATAGATGATGTCTATAGTATAGATGACGTCTATAGTATAGATGACGTCTATAGTATAAATGACGCCTATAGTATAGATGACGTCTATAGTATAGATGACGCCTATAGTAAAGATGACGTCAATAGTATAGATGACGTCTATAGTATAGATGACGTCTATAGTATAGATGACGTCTATAGTATAGATGACGTCTATAGTATAGATGACGTCTATAGTATAGATGACGTCTATAGTATAGATGACGTCTATAGTATAGATG
>OX392466.1:0-17756 GCA_947623515.1 Neoascia interrupta
ATTTAAATAGCTTATGTATAGAGTATAACATTGAAGATGTTAGGGAGATTAATTAATCTTTAAATAAATTAAATAATTTTTATTAGTAATTTATAAAAAAAATTCTTTAATTTTACAATGAAAATGTAATGTTTTATTTAAACTATATAAATTAGAAATATAAATGGAATTTAACCATTAAAATAAAAAGTTAGCAGCTTTTATTTGATCTACATATTTCTTTAATTGGAATATTTATTCATTTTTATCATTAACAGTGATATACCTCTATTTTGGTTTCAATTAATTTTATCATATAAAGAATAAGGGTAAATAAATACCTAATATTAGGTCGAAACTAATTGCGATTTATCGCTTCATATTCAAGGTAAATTGAAAATTCAATTATTTTTGAATGCAAATCAAATGTTATAAATTAACTATAACCCTAATTAGTTCAATTTAATATACCTTGATTTCATTCATGATATAATCCTAGTAATAAAATTAAAATAAAAATAATTGATGTAATTGTTCATATGAATATATTAGAATAATTTAAAATTAAAATTATTGGAAGAATTAAAGCAATTTCTACATCAAAAATTAAAAAAATAATTGTAATTAGAAAAAATTTTAAGGAAAAAGGTAATCGAGATGATGAAATTGGGTCAAATCCACATTCAAAAGGAGATCTTTTTTCTCGGTCTCTTAATCTTTTTTTAGAAAGAATAGATGCTAAAATTATAACAAAAGTTGATAATAAAATAATAATTAATGAGATTATAGCAATAGAAAAAATTATTTATATTATTAATAATAAACCTTATAATTGGAAGTTATATATACTTTTTTATACTATATAAATATTTTATCCTCCTCATCAATAAATTGAAATATATAAAAATAATCAAACAATATCTACAAAATGTCAATATCAAGCTGCTGCTTCAAATCCAAAATGGTGATTTTTTGAAAAATGATTATTTAAATGACGAATTAAACAAATTAATAAAAATGTAGTACCAATAAGTACATGAAATCCATGAAAGCCTGTTGCTATAAAAAATGTTGATCCATAAACAGCATCTGCAATTGTAAATGGAGCTTCAATATATTCATATGCTTGTAAAATTGAGAAATAAATTCCTAATAATACAGTAAAAAATAATCCTTGAGTAGTTTGTGAATAATTATTTTCTATTAATCTATGATGGGCTCAAGTAACTGTAATTCCTGAAGCTAATAAAATTGTTGTATTTAATAAAGGAATTTGGAATGGGTTAAAAGGAATAATTCCTAAAGGAGGTCATATTGAACCTAATTCAATAGAAGGAGAAAGACTTCTGTGAAAAAAAGCTCAAAAAAATGAAGAAAAAAATAATACTTCAGAAATAATAAATAAAATTATTCCTCATCGTAATCCTGTTGTTACTGAATTTGTATGAAGTCCTTGAAATGTACTTTCTCGTGATACATCTCGTCATCATTGATAAACAGTTAAAATAGTAATTGTTGTTCCTAATAAAATTAATGACATATTATATTGATGAAATCATTTAACTAATCCTGATACTAATGTTATAGTTCCAATAGCTCCTGTTAAAGGTCATGGTCTATAATCTACTAAATGAAATGGATGATTTGAGTGTGTTGACATAAATTTAAATAACTTCTCTAGAATATAATGTTCTTAAAACTGCAAATACATAAGATTGAATAATTGCTACAGCAGATTCAAGAATTAATAATAAAATTTGTACAATTAATAAAATTAATACTATAATTGATATTAAAGAAGATCCAGTATTACCTAATAATGTAAGAAGTAGATGTCCAGCAATTATATTTGCAGTTAATCGAACTGCTAAAGTTCCTGGTCGAATAATATTTCTAATAGTTTCAATTAAAACTATAAAAGGTATAAGAATTGCTGGTGTTCCTTGAGGAACAAGATGAGTAAATATATGTTGTGTATGATTTAATCAACCATAAATTATAAAAGATAATCATAAAGGTAAAGCTAATGTTAATGTTAAAACTAAATGGCTTGTTCTAGTAAAAATATAAGGAAATAATCCTATAAAATTATTTATTAAAATTAATCTAAATAAAGAAATAAAAATTAGAGTTATTCCCTTATAATTATTATTTCCTAATAAAGTTTTAAATTCTTTATGTAGAGTAATTAAAATATTATTTCAAATAATATGATATCGTGAAGGTATAAATCAATATATAGATGGAATTATTAATAATCCTAAAAAAGTTCTTAATCAATTTAATGATAAATTAAAAATATTAGATGAAGGATCAAAAACAGAAAATAAATTAGTTATCATTTTCAATTTATAGAAATTGTATTTTTTTTTTCAAAATTTTTTGATTTAGGTGTTAAAGGTAAATATATAAAATAATTTATAATATTAAATAAAATAAAAATTAAAGAAAATAATATAAATAATGTTAATCAATTAATAGGAGCTATTTGAGGAATTAAAAAATATTATAAAAAATAATATTTTTAGTTTGACATACTAATGTTTTATTTAAACTAATTTTTTTTTTTTTTTTTTTTTCATTAAAAGTAATTGCTAGATTACTATAACATGGTTTAAGAGACCAGTACTTGCTTTCAGTCATTTAATGTTAATTTATATTAGAAATTCATTTAATGAAAAAATTTATTGGAACTCTTTCAATTACAATTGGTATAAAACTATGATTAGCTCCACAAATTTCTGAACATTGTCCAAAGAATAATCCTGGTCGATTTATAAAAAAATTAGTTTGATTTAATCGACCTGGTGTTCCATCAATTTTTACTCCAAGTGATGGAATTGTTCAAGAATGAATTACGTCTGCGGCTGTTACTAAAATTCGAATTTGAGAATTTATTGGTAAAACAATTCGATTATCTACATCTAATAATCGGAATCTATTATTATTTAATTCATTTGTAGGAATTATATATGAATCAAATTCAATATTTAAAAAATCTGAATACTCATAACTTCAATATCATTGATGTCCAATAGATTTTAGTGTAATAGAAGGTTCATTAATTTCATCTAACAAGTAAAGTAATCGTAATGAAGGAAAAGCAATAAATAATAAAATAATTGCAGGTAAAATTGTTCAAATTATTTCAATAGTTTGTCCATGTAATAAATATCGATTTCTGTAATTATTAAAAAATAATATAAATATTATATATCTTACTATTATTGTAATTATAATAAGAATTATTAATCTATGATCATGAAAAAATGTTAATTGTTCTATTAGAGGAGAAGCTCTATCTTGTAATCCTAAATTTGCTCATGTTGACATTTAGTTTCTAATAAAAGTAAAATACTTTATATATAGAGCTTAAATCTATTGCACTAATCTGCCATATTAGAAATTAGATAATAAAGGTAATTCTGAATATCTATGTTCTGCAGGTGGAATATTTTGATATCATTCAATTGAAGAATTTAATTGTATTGCATAAATTACTTGACGTTGTTTAATTATTCTTTTTCAAATAATAATTATAAAAAATACAATTCCAATTAATGAAATTGTTGATCCAATTGTTGAAATAACATTTCAAGTAGTATATGCATCTGGATAGTCAGAATATCGTCGAGGTATTCCAGCTAATCCTAAGAAATGTTGTGGAAAAAATGTTAAATTTACTCCAATAAATATAATAATAAATTGTGTTTTTAATCATTTTATATTTATAGTTAATCCAGTAAATAAAGGATATCAATGAATAAATCCAGCTATAATAGCAAATACAGCTCCTATTGATAAAACATAATGAAAATGTGCAACAACATAATATGTATCATGTAAAATAATATCAATTGATGAGTTTGCTAAAACTACTCCAGTTAATCCTCCTACTGTGAATAAAAATACAAATCCTAAAGATCAAAGAATTGCTGGTGAATAAATTAATTGTGTTCCATGTAAGGTTGCTAATCAACTAAAAATTTTAATTCCTGTAGGAATAGCAATAATTATTGTTGCTGAAGTAAAATAAGCTCGTGTATCAACGTCTATTCCAACAGTGAATATATGATGAGCTCATACAATAAATCCTAATAATCCAATTGCTAATATAGCATAAATTATTCCTAATGACCCAAAAGTTTCTTTTTTTCCACATTCTTGACTAATAATATGAGAAATTATACCAAATCCAGGTAAAATTAAAATATAAACTTCTGGATGTCCAAAAAATCAAAATAAATGTTGGTATAAAATTGGATCACCTCCTCCTGCTGGATCAAAAAATGAAGTATTTAAATTTCGATCTGTTAATAATATAGTAATAGCTCCTGCTAATACTGGTAAAGATAGTAAAAGTAATAAAGCTGTAATTACTACAGCTCATACAAATAAAGGTATTCGATCATAAGATATACCTGAAGATCGTATATTAATTACTGTAGTAATGAAATTTACAGCTCCTAAAATAGAAGATATACCTGCTAAATGAAGAGAAAAAATAGCTAAATCAACTGATGCTCCTCCATGAGCAATTCTTGCTGATAAAGGTGGATAAACTGTTCATCCTGTTCCAGCTCCGTTTTCTACTATACTTCTTACTAATAATAAGGTTAATGAAGGAGGTAATAATCAAAATCTTATATTATTTATTCGAGGAAATGCTATATCAGGTGCTCCTAATATTAATGGTACAAGTCAGTTTCCAAATCCTCCAATTATAATAGGTATTACTATAAAGAAAATTATAATAAATGCATGGGCAGTAACAATTACATTATAAATTTGATCATCTCCAATTAAAGCTCCAGGATGACCTAATTCTGCTCGAATTAAAATTCTTAATGATGTTCCTACTATTCCAGCTCAAGTTCCAAATAAAAAATATAATGTTCCAATATCTTTATGATTAGTTGAAAATAATCATTGTTGCGATTAAATGGCTGAAGTTTAGGCAATAGACTGTAAATCTATTTATAAGAATTATTCTTTTTAATCAGTTAGCTTTATAGTCAAAAATGATATTAAAATGCAATTTTAAAGGAATAATTATATATTATTAAGGCTTAAAAGATTTTCTTATATTTATAACTTTGAAGGTTATTAGTTTAATTTAACTTAAAGTCTTAAATTAAATAAAAAATTATTGTAATAATAAATAACCCAAAAGTTGAAATAAAGGATAAAAATAAGTATAAATTTATAGAAATATTATTTCAATAAATTTTAAAAGTTCAATTATTTTCAAAATAATTTAATATAAAAGTTGTATAACATAATCGTAAATAAAAAAATAAGGTAATTAATGATGATAAAATTATAAATGTTAATATAATAAATTGATTATTAAAAGTTAAATATTGAATTGTTAATCATTTTGGAATAAATCCTAAAAATGGAGGTAATCCACCTAAAGATAATAAATTTAAAAATAAAGAAAATTTTAAAATTTTATTATAAAAGAATAATGAAAATAATTGATTAATATGAAATAAATTAAATATATTAAATAAAAAAACTAAATTAATTGATAAAAATGAATAAAATAAAAAATAAGTAATTCATAATGTTTCATTTGAATATATACTTATTAATATTCAACCTAAATGATTAATAGATGAAAATGTTATTAATTTACGTAAAGAGGTTTGATTTAATCCTATTAAAGATCCAATAATAATTGATATTAAAATACATGAAAATAATATAATTTTTATAAGTAAATAAGAAATTAATATTAATGGAGCAATTTTTTGTCATGTTATTAAAATTAATGCATTTATTCAATTTAATCCTTCTATAACATTTGGAAATCAAAAATGAAATGGGGCTGCTCCTGTTTTTATTATTAATGATGATAAAATTATTATATTAATAAAATTTATATTTAATTGATTTATATAATTATTTTTATATATAAATAAAATTAAAGAAAATAATAAAATAGAAGAAGCTAATGCTTGTGTTAAAAAATATTTTAATGAAGCTTCGTTAGATATTAAATTATTATCTCTTATAAGGGGAATAAAAGATAATAAATTAATTTCTAATCCTATTCAAGCTCCTAGTCATGAATTTCTTGAAATAGTAATTATTGTTCTTATGAATAAAATAAATAAAAATAAAATTTTAGAAGAATTATTAAAAATTAAAAAGAAAAGGATTAAAACCTTTATAAATGGGGTATGAGCCCAATAGCTTAATTAGCTTATCTTTTTTTTATTATATATTTTAGTGTATGATGCACAAAAGTTTTTGATACTTTTAGTAATAGTTTAATTCTATTAAATATAATGAATATAATATTAATTATATGATTTACTCTATCAAAGTAATCCTTTTGTCAGGCAATTCATTTTTTATTTATAAATTATTTATAATTACAAAAATTTATAATTATAAATAATTAATTTAATATTAAATAATTAAATTTAGTTATAAATAATATGAGTTTATTAAATATTTATATATATAAATGTTTAATTAATTTTAAATTATATTTAAAAAGCATATATTAAGGAATATATTTTTTAAATATAATTTAAAATTTTTTATTTATTTATAATAGTTAAATATTTAAATTTATATTAAATTATTATTAATTTATAAAATATTAGTATATATATATATATATAAATTATTTATAATAAATATTTAATATTAATATTAAATATTTATATATATAAAAATTTAAATTAAATATAAATAAATTATATATATATATTATATATAATTAATATAGATATTAAATTTATAAAATAAAATATTATTTATATAAATTAATTTTTTTTTTAGAAATGTTAAAGTAATTTATATAAATATTAATTATCTATATATATAGATTATATATATATATATATGTATAAAAAAAATTATAAATAAATAAAATTATTTCTATTATATTAATTTAATATTAAATAATTAAATTTAGTTATAAATAATATGAGTTTATTAAATATTTATATATATAAATGTTTAATTAATTTTAAATTATATTTAAAAAGCATATATTAAGGAATATATTTTTTAAATATAATTTAAAATTTTTTATTTATTTATAATAGTTAAATATTTAAATTTATATTAAATTATTATTAATTTATAAAATATTAGTATATATATATATATATAAATTATTTATAATAAATATTTAATATTAATATTAAATATTTATATATATAAAAATTTAAATTAAATATAAATAAATTATATATATATATTATATATAATTAATATAGATATTAAATTTATAAAATAAAATATTATTTATATAAATTAATTTTTTTTTTAGAAATGTTAAAGTAATTTATATAAATATTAATTATCTATATATATAGATTATATATATATATATATGGATAAAAAAAATTATAAATAAATAAAATTATTTCTATTATATTAATTTAATATTAAATAATTAAATTTAGTTATAAATAATATGAGTTTATTAAATATTTATATATATAAATGTTTAATTAATTTTAAATTATATTTAAAAAGCATATATTAAGGAATATATTTTTTAAATATAATTTAAAATTTCTTATTTATTTATAATAGTTAAATATTTAAATTTATAGTAAATTATTATTAATTTATAAAATATTAGTATATATATATATATATAAATTATTTATAATAAATATTTAATATTAATATTAAATATTTATATATATAAAAATTTAAATTAAATATAAATAAATTATATATATATATTATATATAATTAATATAGATATTAAATTTATAAAATAAAATATTATTTATATAAATTAATTTTTTTTTTAGAAATGTTAAAGTAATTTATATAAATATTAATTATCTATATATATAGATTATATATATATATATAAATAAAAAAAAAAAAAAAAAAAAATTAATTTTTATAAATAAAAATTTAAATATTAATTTAATTAAATTAATATATTAATATTTATTTAATTAAATTTAATTATTTTATTTATATAAATTTAATAGTATAAATTATTAATATAATTTTTATATTAACTTGTAAATATTAAAAATATTTTTAAAAATAATTAAATTATTTTTATATAAGGGGTATAAAATAGTTTAATTTGTTTTTAATTTATATTTAAATATTTAAATTTTTTGTGAGGAGAGAATACTAAATTTAATTATTTTATTTATATAAATTTAATAGTATAAATTATTAATATAATTTTTATATTAACTTGTAAATATTAAAAATATTTTTAAAAATAATTAAATTATTTTTATATAAGGGGTATAAAATAGTTTAATTTGTTTTTAATTTATATTTAAATATTTAAATTTTTTGTGAGGAGAGAATACTAAATTTAATTATTTTATTTATATAAATTTAATAGTATAAATTATTAATATAATTTTTATATTAACTTGTAAATATTAAAAATATTTTTAAAAATAATTAAATTATTTTTATATAAGGGGTATAAAATAGTTTAATTTGTTTTTAATTTATATTTAAATATTTAAATTTTTTGTGAGGAGAGAATACTAAATTTAATTATTTTATTTATATAAATTTAATAGTATAAATTATTAATATAATTTTTATATTAACTTGTAAATATTAAAAATATTTTTAAAAATAATTAAATTATTTTTATATAAGGGGTATAAAATAGTTTAATTTGTTTTTAATTTATATTTAAATATTTAAATTTTTTGTGAGGAGAGAATACTAAATTTAATTATTTTATTTATATAAATTTAATAGTATAAATTATTAATATAATTTTTATATTAACTTGTAAATATTAAAAATATTTTTAAAAATAATTAAATTATTTTTATATAAGGGGTATAAAATAGTTTAATTTGTTTTTAATTTATATTTAAATATTTAAATTTTTTGTGAGGAGAGAATACTAAATTTAATTATTTTATTTATATAAATTTAATAGTATAAATTATTAATATAATTTTTATATTAACTTGTAAATATTAAAAATATTTTTAAAAATAATTAAATTATTTTTATATAAGGGGTATAAAATAGTTTAATTTGTTTTTAATTTATATTTAAATATTTAAATTTTTTGTGAGGAGAGAATACTAAATTTAATTATTTTTATTATATTAAAATTTAATTAATTTTGATTTATTTATAAATTATTATAACAAATTTTATTTATTTATTTATTATATTAATAATTTAATTATTTATTTTAATAAATAATTTAAATAATTAATAAAGTTTTATTTTGGCTTAAAAATTTATTATTAATTTATATTATATGTAAATTTTTGTGTGGATATTTATTTATTTAAAAAATAATTAAATTTTATTTTATTTACAGTAAATAATATTATTAATTAAAGAAATTTAGAAATAGAAATATTAATTTAATATTGACTTAATTTGTGCCAGCAGTTGCGGTTATACAAATAATATAAGTAAATTTTATTAATAATAGTTAAATATATATATATATATATATATATATATATATATATAATTTTAAAATATAGTTTTATTTATTAAGTGAAATTTTAAATATTTAAATTTTTAAAAATAAAATTAATTAAAGCTAAAAAATTTTAATTAAAAACTAGGATTAGATACCCTATTATTTAAAATGTAAATTAATTTATTTGAGTAGTATTAGATATGATCTTGAAACTTAAAAAATTTGGCGGTATTTTAGTCTATTCAGAGGAACTTGTTATTTAATCGATAATCCCCGATGTACCTTACTTAAAATTGTCAATCAATTTATATATCGTTGTTATTAGAATATTTTATAAGAATAATAATTTTCTTTAATTTATATTAAAATTAATATCAAATCAAGGTGTAGTTTATTTTTAAGTATTAATGAGTTACAATAAAATTTATTTATATGAATTTAAATATGAAAAATTTAATGAAAGTGGATTTGATAGTAAATTTATAAAGATTAATAAATTGATTTTAGCTCTAAAATATGTACATATCGCCCGTCGCTCTTGTTATTAAAATAAGATAAGTCGTAACATAGTAGATGTACTGGAAAGTGTATCTAGAATCAATTTAAAGCTTATTTAGTAAAGTATTTCATTTACATTGAAAAGATTTTTGTGCAAATCAATATAAATTGATTAATAATTATTTATTATTTTTATTATTTAATTTTTTAAATTATTAAAAATAATTATAAAATGTAATGTTTTAGTATAATATATAAAATAAATAATTTTAATAATAATTTATTAGTATTGTAAAATAAAATTGAAATAAAATGAAAAATATTTATATTAAAAGAAAATTTTATTTATTGTATCTTGTGTATCAGAGTATATTAAATAAAAAATAAATATATTTATTTTTTTCGATTTTAAAAGATTTAATAAATTATAAAATTTAATGTAATAAAATTATTTTAAATAATTTATTAGAAATGAAATGTTATTCGTTTTTAAATGTATCTAGTTTTTTAAGAAATAAATTTAATTTAAATTTTTAAAATTTATTTATTTATTTATTTTAATTAAATAAATTTTAAAAATAAATATTTTATGGGATAAGCTATAAAATAAATTTTTATAAATAATAAATATTAATTTTGATAATATATGCTTAGAATTAGCAATTATTTTAAAATTTGTTATAAATTAATTTTTAATTAAATTATTTATTTTATTTTAAATTTTTATTAAAATATTTATTTTAATATAAAAAATAAAGAAATAATGATATAATTAGTATATAAATATTGTATAATTATATTTATATATGAAAAGTTTTTATAAAGAATTCGGCAAAAATAATATTCGCCTGTTTAACAAAAACATGTCTTTTAGAATTTAATTTAAAGTCTGACCTGCCCACTGATTTTTTTAAATGGCCGCAGTATTTTAACTGTGCAAAGGTAGCATAATCATTAGTCTTTTAATTGAAGGCTGGAATGAATGGTTGGACGAAATATTAACTGTTTCATTTAAATTTATAATAGAATTTTATTTTTTAATCAAAAAGTTAAAATTTATTTAAAAGACGAGAAGACCCTATAAATCTTTATATTTTTTTTTATTATTATTATTTAGATAAATTTAATAATGATATATAGAAATATTTTATTGGGGTGATATTAAAATTTAATAAACTTTTAAAATTTAAAACATTAATTTATGAATAATTGATCCATTATTAATGATTATAAAATTAAGTTACTTTAGGGATAACAGCGTAATTTTTTTGGAGAGTTCATATTGATAAAAAAGATTGCGACCTCGATGTTGGATTAAGATATAAATTTAGGTGTAGCCGTTTAAATTTTAAGTCTGTTCGACTTTTAAAATCTTACATGATCTGAGTTCAAACCGGTGTAAGCCAGGTTGGTTTCTATCTTTAAATAATTAATATATTTTAGTACGAAAGGATTAAATATATAAATAATATATTTTAATAATTTGAATATTATTAATTTATTAACTATTTTGGCAGATTAATGTAATAAATTTAGAATTTATAAATGTAATTTATATTACAAATAGTACTTGTTTTATATAGAATTGATTTTATTTTTAATTATAAGTTTAATATTAATTATTTGTGTATTAGTAAGTGTTGCTTTTTTAACATTATTAGAACGTAAAGTATTAGGTTATATTCAAATTCGTAAAGGTCCAAATAAAGTTGGATTAATAGGTATTCCTCAACCTTTTTGTGATGCAATTAAATTATTTACAAAAGAACAAACTTATCCTTTATTATCTAATTATATTTCTTATTATTTTTCTCCTGTTTTTTCATTATTTTTATCATTATTATTATGAATATGTATACCATTTTTTATTAAATTATTTTCTTTTAATTTAGGTTTAATATTTTTTATATGTTGTACTAGATTAGGTGTTTATACAGTAATAATTGCTGGTTGATCATCTAATTCAAATTATGCATTGTTAGGTAGTTTACGATCTGTTGCTCAGACTATTTCTTATGAAGTTAGTTTAGCTTTAATTTTATTATCTTTTGTTTTTTTAATTAATAATTATAATATATTAAATTTTTATTTTTATCAGATTTATTTATGATTTTTTGTTTTATTATATCCATTAATATTTGTTTGATTAATTATTTCTTTAGCTGAAACTAATCGTACTCCTTTTGATTTTGCTGAAGGTGAATCAGAATTAGTATCTGGATTTAATGTTGAATATAGAAGAGGTAGATTTGCATTAATTTTTTTATCTGAATATGCAAGTATTTTATTTATGAGAATATTATTTTCTTTAGTATTTCTTGGTGGAAATATTTTTAATTTCTTTTTTTATTTAAAATTAATATTAATTTCATTTTTATTTATTTGAGTTCGAGGGACTTTACCCCGTTTTCGTTATGATAAATTAATATATTTAGCTTGAAAGAGATTTTTACCTTTTTCTTTAAATTATTTATTATTTTTTATTGGATTTAAGATTTATTTATTTAATATAATTTAAATAATTATTTGTAGTAAAGTTAATAGAAAATTTAAGTTTCTATATTATGTTTTCAAAACATATGCTTATTCAAGCTCATTAACTAATTACTTATTAAAATAATTAATTTAATAAATTATCTCATCATTTACAAATTAATGGATTAATTAAATAATATAAAAAGTATAAAATTGTTAAAATTTGTCCAATAATAATAAATGGTTCTTCTACTGATCGTGCTCCAATTCATGTTAATAAAATAATAATCGTTACTATAATTCAAAATAAAATTTTATTAATAGGATAAAATGTAATTCCTCGAAATTTACTTAAATTATAAAATGGTATAATTATTAAAATAGCAATTGATATAATTAATGCAATTACTCCTCCTAATTTATTAGGAATTGAACGTAAAATAGCATATGCGAATAAAAAATATCACTCTGGTTGAATATGAATTGGAGTAATTAAAGGGTTAGCTGGAATAAAATTATCAGGATCTCCTAATAAATAAGGGTTTCATAAAGTTAATAAAGTTAATAATATTATTATAATAATAAATCCTGTAATATCCTTATAGGTAAAATAAGGATGAAAAGGAATTTTATCAATATTTGAATTTATTCCTATTGGATTATTTGACCCTGTTTGATGTAAAAATAATAAATGAATTATTACTATTGCTAGTACAATAAAAGGTAAAATAAAATGAAATGTAAAAAATCGAGTTAATGTTGCATTATCTACAGCAAATCCCCCTCAAATTCATTGAACTAAATCGGTTCCTAGATATGGGATTGCTGATAATAAATTTGTAATAACAGTAGCTCCTCAAAATGATATTTGTCCTCATGGTAATACATATCCTATAAATGCTGTAGCTATTACTAAAAATAAGATAATTGTACCTGATAATCAAGTTGGTGTAAATAGATATGATCCATAATATATTCCTCGTCCAATATGTAAATAAATACAAATAAAAAAAAAAGATGCACCATTAGCATGTAGTGTTCGTAATAATCATCCATAATTTACATTTCGGCAAATATGGTCAACACTATTAAATGCTATTTCAATATCTGCTGTATAATGTATAGCTAAAAATAATCCAGTTAAAATTTGAATAATTAAACATAATCCTAATAAAGATCCAAAATTTCATCATATAGAAATATTTCTTGGAGAAGGTAGGTCAACTAATGCATTATTTATAATTTTAAAAATGGGATGGTGAATTCGTATAGGTTTATTCATTAGTTAATTTATTGATCGAATTGGACCGTAAAATAATTTAGTAATTTTTACTGTTACAATTAGTGTAATTAATAAATAATTAATTATTAAAATATTAATTATATTTGTAGGATAATTATATAATTTATTTAAATTTAAAGAATTTTCTTTAATATAAGAATTAATATTTGTAATTGATATTATTTCATTATTTATAGAATTAAATATAATTAATATTTTATCTATAAAAATAATAATAATAATAGTTAATAAAAATGTAATAATTATGAAAGTTATTATTTTTATAGATATAGAAAATATTTCATTTGAAGCTAAAGATGTTACATAAATAAATAAAACTAATATTCCTCCAATAAAAATTAAAAATAAAATATAAGAAAATCAAAATGATTTTGTTATTAATCCTGTAATACAACAAATTACTACAGTTTGTAATAATAATATTATTCCTATTCTTAATGGATGATTTATTTGTATAAAAATTAATGAAAATGTAAATGTTAATGAATATAATATAATTTGTATAATATCAAGAAATAGTTTAATAAAAATATTAATTTTGGAGATTAATGATAAAGATAATTCTTTTTTCTTGATGTTTAAAAAGAAAAATTTCTTATTTTTGATTTACAAGACCAATGTTTTATTTAAACTATTAAAACTAATGATAATATTTATAAATTGAGGATTACCTTTTATAATAATAATAATGGGAATTATAATTTTTATTTCTAATCGAAAACATTTATTATCAATACTTTTAAGTTTAGAATTTATTGTTTTATCTTTATTTTATTTTTTGTTTATTTATTTAAATATAATAAATTATGAAAATTATTTTAGAGTAATTTTTATAACTTTTAGTGTTTGTGAAGGTGTTTTAGGATTATCAATTTTAGTTTCAATAATTCGAATATATGGAAATGATTATTTTCAATCTTTTAATATTTTACAATGTTAATAATTTTATTTATATTATTATTTTTATTTCCTTTTTGTTTTATGAAAAAAATATTTTGAATGGTTCAAAATATATTATTTATTATAATATTCTTATTAATTATTAATAATTATATAAATAATTTTAGTTCAATAATTTCTTATTTTTTAGGTATAGATTTATTTTCTTATGGAATAATTTTATTAAGAATTTGGATTTGTAGATTAATATTGATAGCTAGTTGTTCAGTTAATCAATTTAATAATTATAAAAATTTATTTTTATTAAATTTATTAATTTTATTATTTTTATTAATTTTAACATTTGGAAGTATAAATTTATTTCTTTTTTATTTATTTTTTGAAAGTAGTTTAATTCCTACTTTATTTTTAATTTTAGGATGAGGGTATCAACCTGAGCGTTTACAAGCTGGTTTATATTTGTTATTTTATACTTTATTAGTTTCTTTACCTATATTAATTTCTATTTTTTATTTATATAAAAATTTAAATACTATAAATTTTTATTTAATAAATAATTATAATTTAAATTATTTAATTTTATATATTTCTTTAATTTTAGCATTTTTAGTTAAGATACCAATATTTTTAGTTCATTTATGATTACCGAAAGCTCATGTTGAAGCTCCTGTTGCTGGTTCTATAATTCTTGCTGGTATTATATTAAAATTAGGTGGATATGGATTATTGCGAATTTTTTATATTTTACAGAATATAGGAATTAAATATAATTATTGATTTATTTCAATTAGTTTAATTGGTGGAATTTTAGTGAGTTTAATTTGTTTACGACAAACTGATTTAAAATCTTTAATTGCTTATTCTTCTGTAGCTCATATAGGAATCGTATTAACAGGATTAATAACTATAACTTATTGAGGAATTTGTGGTTCTTATACTTTAATAATTGCTCATGGATTATGTTCGTCAGGTTTATTTTGTTTAGCTAATATTACTTATGAACGATTAGGAAGACGAAGTTTATTAATTAATAAAGGTTTATTAAATTTTATACCTTCTATAACTTTATGATGATTTTTATTATGTTCTGCTAATATAGCAGCTCCTCCAACATTAAATTTGTTAGGAGAAATTTCTTTATTAAATAGAATTGTTAGATGATCTTGATTAACTATAATTTCATTAATCTTTTTATCATTTTTTAGTGCTGCTTATTCTTTATATTTATATGCATATAGACAACATGGAAAGTTATATTCTGGGGCATATTCTTTTAGAATAGGATTTAATCGTGAATATTTATTATTATTTTTACATTGATTTCCTTTAAATTTATTGATATTAAAATCTGAAATAAGTATACTTTGATTGTAATATTATTTAAATAGTTTAATATAAAATATTGATTTGTGGTGTCAATGATATGAAGTATTTCATTTTAAATCGTGAAATATTTTTCAATTTGTTTAATAAATTTCATTTTTTTAATAACTATGAGAATTAGTTTATTATTATTATCTTTTTATTTTATTATAAATGAATTAATTTTTTTTTTAGAATGAGAAGTTTTATCATTAAATTCTTTAAGAATTGTTATAACATTTTTATTTGATTGAATAAGTTTAATATTTATATCATTTGTTTTATTAATTTCTTCATTAGTAATTTATTATAGAAAAGAATATATAATTGATGATATAAATATTAATCGTTTTATTATACTAGTATTGTTGTTTGTAATATCTATAATATTATTAATTATTTCTCCTAATTTAATTAGAATTTTATTAGGGTGAGATGGATTGGGTTTAGTTTCTTATTGTTTAGTAATTTATTTTAATAATATTAAATCTTATAATGCTGGTATATTAACTGCTTTATTAAATCGTATTGGTGATGTTGCTTTATTAATAGCTATTGCTTGAATATTAAATTATGGAAGATGAAGATATATTTATTATTTAGAATATATATATAATGATAATGAAATAAAATTAATTGGTATTTTAGTTATTATTGCTGCTATAACTAAAAGTGCTCAAATTCCTTTTTCTTCATGATTACCTGCAGCAATAGCTGCTCCTACTCCTGTATCAGCTTTAGTTCATTCTTCAACTTTAGTAACTGCAGGAATTTATTTATTAATTCGTTTTAATATTTTAGTTACAAATTCATATATAAGACAATTATTATTATTATTATCTGGATTAACAATATTTATATCTGGATTAGGAGCAAATTTTGAATTTGATTTAAAAAAAATTATTGCTTTATCAACTTTAAGACAATTAGGATTAATAATAATAATTTTATCTATAGGATTTTATAAATTAGCTTTTTTTCATTTATTAACACATGCTTTATTTAAAGCATTACTTTTTATATGTGCTGGAGCAATTATTCATAATATAAATAATTCTCAAGATTTACGTTTAATAGGGGGTTTAAGTATTTATATACCTTTAACTTCTTCTTGTTTTAATGTTGCAAATTTAGCTTTATGTGGTATACCTTTTTTAGCTGGATTTTATTCTAAGGATTTAATTTTAGAAATTGTTTCTTTAAGAATAATAAATATTTTTATTTATTATTTATTTTTTTTTTCTACAGGATTAACTGTTTGTTATTCTTTACGATTAGTTTATTATTCTATAACTGGTGATTTAAATTGTAGAACATTAAATGTTTTAAATGATGAAAGTTGAATTATATTGAAAGGAATATTAGGATTGATAATTATAAGAATTATTGGAGGGAGAATATTAAATTGATTAATTTTTTTAACTCCTTATACAATTTGTTTACCTTTTTATTTAAAATTTATAACATTATTTGTTTGTATTGTTGGGGGTGTAAGAGGTTATATAATTTCTAAAATTTCATTATTTTTTTATAATAAAACATTAAATTATTATTTTATTAGTATATTTGTAGGTTCAATATGATTCATACCTTATATTTCTACATATGGGATTATTAATTATTCTTTAAAAATTGGAATGAATATATTAAAAAATTTTGATCAAGGATGATCTGAATTTATTGGTAGACAAAATTTGTATAAACAATTAGTTTATTATTCTCAATTTAATTATATTATACAAAATAATAATTTAAAAATTTATTTTTTAATTTTTATTTTGTATATTTTTATTTTAGTTTTATTATTAATTTTTTTAT